>LPNX011112878.1:618514-705141 GCA_001517045.1 Pseudotsuga menziesii
ACCCATTTCCACCACCGGAGAAGGAGAAGAAGCAGCTTGGAGCTCGAAGCCACCGACATCAGACCAGCGCAACGGACTCCACCAACCTCCTCATTGGAGGTAACATCAATAAAAATCATTATTCATTCCTTTACAGTTTTTGCTCCATGTTATTTACTTTTTACTGCTTTAGCTTCAAGAACGTATTTAGATTAGTCTTTATTTCAGTTTATCTTTATTTAATTCATATACATCATTGAACTGCTACTAAGGATTCCAGATTCCTTAGTAGGTGCTCATTAGCACAAGCTAGGGTGAAAACCCTAGCTACAGAGACCTTGGAAAACCTTAGTATGGAAGAGGAGCATTTAGAATTTTCATGTGAACATTTGGAATCATATCATGCAAAGCTGCACAAGGGTATCGGTAATGAAGACATTGAGAAGTAGTGTTGTGAAAAGTCAGATGTGATGCAGTTAGTGGAATATCAGTCTCAACCATCTTTTTCACATATAGAGGTTCCTTATGATTTGGAGCTACTTGGGGCTTGTGCAACAAGTTATCATTTGATAAGCCCCGATAATCAGTATGATGATGTAGTCAATCTACCTCATCATTCTGATTGGTATATCAGTCCTATCCAGTCATGGATAGAAGCAACCTGCATGAGCACATACAAGTTGGGGAAGAATTTTTATGACATTATTCATGCCTATCATCTCCCATCCATCCCACCCACTCTGAATCATCACGCAGGTTTGCATTTTCTGAATAAGGTATCCTTACTTTGGCTAGTAACCAAAGATAATGAAATTTTTTTCTATGTTAATAAAATGCTTAGGTGGTTACATTGGATTTCTGATTACACTTAACCCTTTTTATATCATGCTTAGAGTAGGAAAATAAGCTCCTTGAAAGAGAGAATTTACTTTCTGCATTTCTATTTTATACTTATCTATAATACAAGTTGGATTCTTTTAGTTAGTTACATTTATGTTTTTTAAATAAATCATCTTAATGGTTCATTTGGTTTTTATGTAAAGCTTGTGCTACTAAGGTTTTCTTGTCAAGTTGAGATGTTTTTACAGGGTGTATAAAATAGAGATTTTGGTGTTCTTGTATCCTCTCCTTTCCCTATGACCAGATCAAGCACACGTCCCTCAATTGGAGCCAGAATGTTACCACCTAAGTTCTACTTAGTGGTTTTTTTATCAAGTGAGCCTAGTGAACCAAACAAGGATAACTTGTTCGGACTTTAGAAGACCTTTGGAAGTACTTCTGGGAAGTGTTTGTTGTACTATATCACATGTTCATACCCCATGGGGGAATTGTAATAAATGTTCTAGCATGATAGTGTCTGTAAAAGAATCGGTCTCTTAGACTTTATTTTTCAATCCGATCATCCCAGGGTGTTTTTTCGTTGGTTATTATTGGTTGTTGAATAAGCGACCGATAATTTCTGAGTTTTTCACTCCATACCTCCAAAGTTGGGGTGGTTTGCTTGGCATTTAGGCCTATTGAGGTTATTAGAGTCTATGTGTCAATGTATAAACATGCTAGACATCATGGTCGAGTCATCTAAACATGTCTAAGTCCCCTTAGGGTTTTTCAAAATTTTCAAATTTTTAGTTTTTTCAGTGTTTTTGATTAAAATTTAATTTTTCCAAAACTTAGGCTAATTTTTAATAGTTTAATTGGAAAAATTGATTTTGTAATAAAAGTGTGCCAAATAATCAGTTTCAGTCATGTAGGTTCTCATTTTCAAGCTAAGAGCACCATGTAAACCCATGGACCCACTATTTCCTAGTTTTGAGTGATTTTCCATCACTCAAGTAAGAAATCCCTAAAAAATCATTTATTGATTATTTTAATTAATAAATTGATGAATAATGGAGCAAATCTAGAATCATAGATCAGTGGATTCTCTGCCAATTTGATTGAAATCAGTCAGATCTAAACCAGATTGACTGGATCTAACAAATCCTTGTCTGAAGGAGGTGATCAAATCAGATCCAAAGTTGATCTTCATCATCCTTTATGGGGAATTTCACCCTCCCTCTCTCCTACACATGTTTTGGCTCATCTGGATGAGTTTTGGTGGATGCTTCGGTCAACAAGTTGAGGTGTCAATCAGATCAGCTCTCCGATTAACAATTGCACTCGATGAGACTCAGATATGGCTCAGTTAGACGTAGATCAGGCATTGATGGACTCTCCTTCAGCTACAGTGGTCTATCTCCTTGGGATTTGCACCCCCCTAGGTTGGATCTCCTATTTTTTGTATAAATCCAAGCACAAGCTCCCTCTTCCAAGCTAGTTAGAGTTGGATTGAAGGGTTTTCTATTGTAATACTGTTGTAATATTTTGATTGTTGAAATAAAGAATATTTGGAGGCCAAATGGTGTAATGCTCTCATATGTGTGGATTAAGCATTGTCTTATGGCCATTTATGTTGCCATATTTTCTCTCAAATTCTGCATCTGAACCCTATCTAGCTTGAATGATTTAGCTAAATCAATAGGAGTGTAGTTGGGCAAGTAAGGTTAGTTGTTTTTCTTATATCTCATAGAATATATGTTATAACATCTAGATTATACATGTTTAATAAGTTTATTTGCATGTAATTCTTGTCTCTTTTTCATATATATATCCAGATATCATGAGGTTTCGTGCAGGATTGTGTGTTTAGCTTTCAGGTAGCAAGGATTGGACAAGTTTTGGATCTAGTTTAACTCCACTATACATCCAAAATATTTTTGAAGACATTTCCCCTCTGTATTCCAATAACAAGTTTCCACTGCAGATCTGCTTCAGCAACAAGCACTTCTCTTCTCCTTTTCCTCCTTCAAAATCAATCTTTTTTTACCTGGTTACTTTTTTCAGAGCTTTGATATTGTTTAGATCTATTATATTAAATTAAATTTAACATATATCTATCTCCTCAAATCCCATAGTCTAGATCTTGTTCTTAAAAGGTTTCATAAGCATTCTAGATCTAGCTTTAGGGAAATCGTCCTTTTTGCATGGAATTTTAAAGAGAATTTGTAGCTTGCATGCATTAGATTTCTATTTTTTGTTATAAAATATATATATATAAATCAGTGCACATCATATTGGATGCTTAAAAGGAAATCCAATATCCCAAGGAAATCTTGCATTCCTTGGTTCCCTTTTTACCTTTTTTAACTAGTTTTAACTTAGTTTTTTTTGGTTAAAAGTAAGCTGACCCAAAGGTACTTTCAGAGTGATTTTGGGAATATTTCAGTATAATAAACTTGCTATTTTTTAGCAAGTATAACATAAAAAAGGAGGAGCTACTGTTCAAAAGTGACTTTTGGGCCTTCTGAATCCCCCTAGGGGTCTCCCTTTTTGACTGAAATCTTTAATTTTTGCACGTTGTAAGCTCTGGGTTTCATTCTGTATAAGAATATAGAGGAATCATATCAATTTTCTGATATTTTAGCCACTGGTAATAAAAATAATTATGAATAGGCTCTTTCGAGCCCATTCCCCATTCCCCCTAGGGGGATTTGCGTCGGTGTCATTTTTTTTACTTTTTGTTCATATCTTTTCAAACTAGCATAGCTCTAATTTGCAGGGTAGTATACTTTGATTCATTATCAATTTCATATTCCATACTTGATATTTCAAAGTAATCTTAATACTTACCCCATGAATTCTTGATTGACTCGAACGGGGAAAGAGATGCATGGTAGGACTAATTAGAAAAATGGAATTGTGTATCTGTGTTTTCCTTTTCATCATTTGTTTCCTCAGCTATTATAAAATTAACCCCTCCTTGATTCCCCGATTGAAATCCACTTGGATCGAAAGAGGTTCCTAGAGGGTTTTCTTTTTAACAAGAACACCCATTTTAAAATTTACTAAAATTGACAAGACTCCGGTGTGTATGCTCTACATTTGGCTACAGTTCATCCGATCAGTCGAGCTGTATATTAAGCATTTTAGTGACTAGAATAATTAGGACTCACTCTCCCAAATTGACAAACCATTAGGTGAAAATCCAACACCTCGATCAAACCATTACGGTGGCAAAATACCCAAAGGAAGTGGAAACTTATGAAAAGTGACCTCGGGGCGCTGATCTCTATCACACCCTAATGGTTGCATTATGAACAATAGCCCTAGGGACTCCATTCAGCCCACATAATCCTTGCTGGTAGCTGTGAAGGTTTAGTTTTGGACATACTCCAAGTACTCTCGGGTATATTTGGTGTCCACCCCTTCACCTAATTTTAATCAACTCATACCTCACATTAACTTAAAACCTACCAAGAGGCAATTGCAAAACATTCACTCCAAGCACATGCAAGTATATTGATTTTATTTTGACTCCATTCTAAGGAACTGGTTATTTTCTTGCTATATATATATATATATTGTGTCTCAGCATTATGCTTTCATGCGCTCATTTTGTATCTTGTCATCTTTGGTTGTTTATGGTTAATTTTCAAACTCCTGAGTAATTCATTCAATTTAACATCATCATACTAAGTAATTAGCCTTAGTAACTTAATTGGGTCTACCCCCCTTGGCTTCGTTAGCAGTTGAGCCTAAACGGAGGAGTCAAGAACAAGGTGATAGCCTTGACTCGAGACTTGCCCCCAAGGACACACTGAGTGGCTTGAAGATTTTTTCCATGTGACCCAGGTGTGTGAAAGGCGGCAACAACTGGTGTATCTAATAAATCAGCTGCTGCATTTTTCAGCCTACGAATCAAAATTATATTAAATGCATCGAAATTCACTAGAAAATCCCAAACTACACTTTGGTAACCCTTTAGATGTGGAGATAAACAATGGATTGTATTTCGGACTTGTTTGACAATAATTTTAGAATCTCCATAGACTTTTAAATTCTTAACCTTGAATTCAATTCCCTTTTTCAATCCTTCTATTAACACTTTGTATTTGGCTGTATCATTTGTACATTCAAATTCTAATCTACATGAAAGAAAATGTTTATTTATTTGTGGATCCATCAAGATACAACCAGCTCCTAATCCTTCCTGTGTTCTTGAACCGTCAAAGTATAGAACCCAAAAATTATCGTGACTAAATCTATTGAACTATTTCTTCTTTCTACATCTGAAACTAGATTAACTATGTTATAGTCAACTTGATCAGCCCACAAAAACCAAAGGAGATCGGGTTGTGTATTTGATCCATTGTTGACTTCTTCAGCTTGGTAATTTCCCGATTCTATCTCAATGAAATAATTTCCTAACACAGGGTGTGAAAATTTTACCAGCTCATTCTTCCATTCTAATTGAGTCACATTGTGTCTCATATGCGGCTCTCTCATTACTTTAATATGATTTTTACATCCTTGATAGGGTAACCATAAATGAGACCAATCTAATTTTGCAGACCAGTCTCGGCTCAAGATTAATCCATAAGCTTCTGGTATGTCAACCACTGTGATGTCTATGAACTGACACACTCTCTCATCTAGAGATAAACGTATCAGCACATCTTCCATTTCTCCTACCCCTTTCAAAGTCATTCTGTCTAACTGTATTATCTTTCCATCAGATGGATTGGGTTGGCCATTTATCCTTTTACATACTGACAAAGGCATAACATTAGCAGATTCTCCTCAATCAACCAAACAGTTGTGCACATTATGATTGAAAATTTCAAATGTGAGCAAAAAAGGTAAAGTTCTGGATTTGGACTTCCTGCCAAAACTAGCTTTGCTGATTTCTTCTTTCAACTGAATGTTTTCTTCAGGTTTACTGGTTGGTGGGTTTAATGCTTCCAAAATTTTCTTCTTTTGCTGGGGTAAACTACACATCTAAAACAAAGAAATATTAGCTTTGGTATTCTTGATGTCTTCTATTATATCATACCCCATCTCATATTCTGTTGAGCTTTTCTTCATACCTTCTACTTTTCTTTCAATATCCTTTACAGGATTACTGACAGTTGGACTATTCTTCCTGGTTATGACCAAATCCAGTATGAGTTGGGCCTGGGTGTTATTTCTAACTTTCTTTAAGTTTTCCCAAATTCTTTTAATCTTGGGCAACGGTGTGTTATCTTCAATTATTGGACCCTTTCTCTTGGTTGTGACATTAAAATCTGAAAGTTGTATTTCTTCCTTAGGTTCTTCTTCTTCTAAACCCAGCATAGGTGCACAATCCCACAAGACCATGGTAGTTGCTTCAGGTGTCTCTTCTTATTCATTGATTTTTTCTTCCTTATCCATGAGGTTAGTCAATTTAGAATCAAGTAACTGATTCATAACTAATGTCATATAGTTAACCCATTGTGGGAAATTTTTTCAGAGTGAAGTTGTTGATGGAAAGTGCAAAAGTTATCCATCCCCACCTCAGTGAGATTCATGACAGAAGGACTATTTGTAGGAGGTTGAGAGGGACCACTTTCATCTTTTCTCTTATAATAGGAATTGAAATGATTCTTGGATTCCCTCTCCTTTTCCATATCGACAATCTTATTAGATAAATTCTGGACCATCTTGACTCCTCCCTCCAATTCATGTGATATTTTGTCCTTGGGTCTAGTTAATAACAAATGTTGCAGCTAAAGTGGCCTTAACCAATCTTTTAGAAAACATGGCCATTTTTGTGCCAAGAGCTGATGTGTAATATTTGATTCAAGTCTCTTCAGCAGGTTTTATGGCTGCGTTGAAATTTTTTAAGTGATCAACAAACCTATGAGTAAAGTCTTGCACTTTTTCTTTCTTTTCCTTTTCAAGAGCTAATAGTTCTTTCATTAAAGCAGCAGTGGTCCTTTGGCTACAAAACTTGTTTTTAAACATTCTTTTGAAAGTGTCCCAATTAGTGATCGAATTGGCTTGTAAGACAAAATACCAGGACTTTTTTTTCCTTTGAGAGTATGAGGTAAAATCCTACAAACCACATCCTCGTGTTCAACTTCTAGTGCTTCCAAAAATAGGGAAAAACTCTATAGATGATCGTCCATAGATATGCTTTACCCCGAGTCGAATCTAGGCAATGCTTTTTCATAATTATGCGGTAAGGCATGCACTAAAGGAGCTATGTTTAGTGGTTTTCTAGCTCTCCAAGCTAGTGTAGGTGGATTGGCCTTATTTGCATTAGGGTTTGGAGGTACATTTCTGTCCATGATCAGTTTAGGAGAATGATGTGAATATTGGGAAGGAGTTATAACAGGCGAATTAGGTCCCAACTGGTCAAGAGGTTGATCAATTTCTTGCAAGGTTAAATCAACCAGATCTTCAAAATATCCGAACAACAGATAATCCTCTAGGTAAGGGCACTCTTTCTTGTAAACTTGTCTTCTAGGTAGGGCAAGAATATTTGGTTATCCTCCTAGATTCTTTGCTTATGATCTTGTGATTCTTCTCAAATGATCTACTACTTCATTGGAAATACGATAGAGATACTCTGTGTCATTTGACTCAGGTTTAAATTTTCCTACAAGGCTAGCTCTCTTGGGAAAATTAGTTTCAAACTTGTCACCAGTAGAATGTTCTAGAGGAAATGGATTTCCTTGGCCAACCATGCACTAGCGGCCCTCCTTCTAGAACCAAAAATGTTGAGGCCTAGAAAATCCCAGGTATTGACAGTAGGGATTCACCCCAATAACCATTCCCAATCAAATTGTTTATTGTTTGGTATGGAAAATCCGTCTTGTTTACGGTATGGCTATCGTAGAATTGAGTAATGATTTAAATATTGTTTACGGGTTACGACCCAGTCCACCATTTATGTGTGTTTAATTTTATGTTTTATAATTTTATGCCAGTGCCTAATTTAAATGCAGCTGATTAGGAAGAAAAGGGTTCACGATGTGATGTGTAGGTTCTTACCTCCTGTCTCATCTCCTTTGTTCCTAAATCAGAGAAAGCAAATAACAGCTTAGCTAAACTTAATATAATACTAACTAACCTATCCCTAGGGAGAAATATTATTATTTGGATGAGTAATGTATTGTATTTCATGCACACAGAAGTTTACAGATAGTTTTTATAATTTAGAATACATAGAACACAACAAAAAGATTAACATAGAGATAGTTATTGAAACACATTACTCATTTTTGATGCACAAGATTCAATACAAGGAAATTAAATCATTCACGACTAATAAATAGTTCATAGTTAGAACGATCTCACAAATTCACATAGTAAGCTAACACAGAAATAGTTCTATTTAGCCCTCCACACAACATGAATTTGAAACTCAACAGCTCCTTCTCTAGCATAGATTTTGATCCTCTTTATTATAATCAGAAATAGTTCATGTTAAAATAAGTGTTTCACATGATAAAGCTAGAAAAGTCCCTCCTCTATTCAAACTTAATGATATTTATTCATATCCCATAAACCTTTGGTTTTCCTACCCTTTGGGATCCCTTTACATTTGGTTAAACACAAAATTTGTCTTAAGTGAAAAATACAAAAAATATCATAAATATATTTCCGTGTGTACAAAAAGACAAAAAAACACTTTTAAATGGGCTCATTCAAATCAGCAATGAATTGCTTCCATGCCTTAGCATCGGATGCAATTATTTCAAACTTAGCTGCCTCCAAAAATATGACTGTCACTTCATGTTTTGAAGACTGAGACTTTATGTCAGCCATCCTAGCTGGGAGTAGACGAAACTGATCCTCTAGAATGAAGTTATGAACTGCAGCCTAATAAATCACTTTATTAAGCACCCTTTCATCTAAGTTCTTTATAGACTATATGCTGAGATCGTCTTCCTGAAACCTAGTATGTCAATTCTGCAAATATTCTTCATGAGGTGGAAGACAATCCAGCCTCCTCTTAGATGACACCTGACATCTGTTATAAGTGGTAAGAACTTTCTTATAAAACTCCTTCCATTTATCCACTATCATTTGGACTGCCTCTATCAACGTTTCAGCAGCTCAATTGCTGAAACCTATCAGCTCATACTCAAGCTACAGTCCTTTTGGAGCTTTGATTGGAGTGTTTTTTGAATGCTCTGAAATTGTTTCCAACCATGCTAATCATCCTTGAATAACTTCTACAATGTATTGATTTATGTCTTTGAATTTTGTAGTTGTGTTTGAAATTTCCTGTAGTCTGTCTTCTATTTGTTTCACCTTGAAAACTTCTTCTGCGATCTATACCTGCATTTGATAAATCTTATTCCTGAGAAAGAGTGCATGCTTGGTTAGAGGAGCAATATCTTCCTTTTGTTCATTCGTTTTCTTTAATAACACATCCAAGGTACTGTTTCAGGATTCTAGTCCCACTGCTTGGGCTTCATATTGTTATGCCTTTTGATCAGCTATAGTCTTTTGTGCTTCCAAATCTACAATTTTGTTTTCCAACCCCCCTTTTTCTCTAATAATGTTCATTTAGGACTGCTTCAAATTATCTCGTTCTTCTCCTAGAGTTCGATAAGCTTGTTGCAACTTTTCATTGTCTGAGAGATTATATTCATAGTTTCTCTTGGATTCTCTGTAGAATCTTTCTTCTTTCCTTAAAACCACTTTCATCTTGGCCATGTGTTACACTGAAATATTTTACTCTTGATCCATGTGTCAACCATTTTCCTAATCCCCAAATTTCTCTATGTTAAAGTTGACTAAGATTGAAGATTTTCTTGCTTTTTTTACTCTTTAGGAAGGTCTATGCTCTTATCCTTCATGCTAGGAGTGTCAAAGGCACTTTTTCCTTTCATGCTAGGTGTTTCAATGCCAATGCTCTATCTCCCACTGCTAGGAGAGTCGACGACACTTTTTCCTTTTTTGGAAATTGTGTTGGTCGTGTTTAGAGGGAAAAAAACAAAGATTCGAGACCCTTCTTGAAGGTGGATGAGGTGGATCTCTATCCCTATAATTTAGGTGAGGTGACATTTCGGTTCCTAACCTATAGGGAAGATCCCTTAGATCCTTCCTCCTAATCCTCAACCTATTCTATCCCTTTCACCTTATAAATTAAACCCTCTCTCCATTTGGAAGGGAGGAAGGTCTATGGTACTTTTATGCTGGTGTAATTTCTAGGTGGCTTACTATCTTGCTTTGGAGGCTTGGATTTGGCTTGGATTGTTGGATTGAATATTGCAACATTTAGGCTAGGTTGTAATGTTCCTTCTCATTGTAATTCTATGTATCTCCTCCATTACATTAATACAAATCTCTTTCCATAAACGTTGTTGTGTTGATGATGTTTATAGCTTTCTTCCTTAACTGTTAGCTTAGATCAATTATATATTTGGATATGCGTATGCTATTTGCTTGTTTCCACATGCTTTACAGGGTTTTGCAGTTGTAGATCTGAAGATTCTGGAGCTTGGATCAACAAAGAGAGAAGAGGATCTGTGAATATCAGGTAAGTGATCTATCTATGTCTTTACATTTCTAAATGATCTAGGAAAGTAGATTGTATTTTGTATTTGATTTGTTCTAGATCCACTTGGACTAGGGAGATATGGCTTGATTCTGATTGAGTAGATTTATCCAATAACAAATTTGGTGACTACACTAGGGATTTAACATAGATTTTATTTCTTTTGTTTTGATTTCATATCTTTTTATTCAATCCTTTTTCGAGCCTCTAGAGACCTTCCCTCCTTTATATTTTGTCTTTGAAGAGTGTCTTGCATCCTCTTGATGCTCTTTGGATCACTATAAAACCTTCTACCCTTCTTCCATAAGAGATCTAGATTTTATTATGTTATGTTTCTCCACCGACACGCCTGGGATATGTAGACAGAGCGCTGTTGGTTCCATTTTTTAATGTCGAAAGTGTTGGTTGTATAGGCGCTCTTTTCCTTAGGAAAAAAGGTGTTGTCGATTCTCTTACACAGTGTTATAGGTGTGTCAGTCCCCTCATAGGCGCTCTTTTGCAATGTTATAGGAGCAATGGTCCCCTCATAGGTGCTTTTTTGCAGTGGGGAAAAAGAACCTACCCCTCATAGGCGCTTTGGTGCAGTACAAGAAAGCATGCCGCCCTTTGAAACTCCGTTTTGGCTCAGATTTCCTTCATTTTTGGGTTTTGGTTTGATGAATTTTGGCTTTTAGGCTACATGTGATAGTCATAGAGCCTCTAGACCTAGCATTATCTCTTCCTCCCCTCAGTCATTGAGTGTCTTGGTTTCATTTTGGTTGTTTTGGAGCAATTCTTGATTCTTTTGGAGCTGTTTGGGTGCTTGTCATATTCCTTTTGATTTCTGAATGAATGGAGTGTTGTAGATATTCTTTGTTTTTCTGTTTGTAGATCTGAAAATAATATAGATATCAAGTTTCATTTTGGTACATGCATTTGAAAAATAAAAGTTCTTCATTACTTTGTTTTGTGCATTGTTAAGATGTGTAGTATCTTTGATTTCATTTGCACCTTTTAGACCATTATTTTAGAAATATAGAGCTAGTGCACTCTAGGAGAGAATTATCCTTTTCTTTATTGTTCAGTTTCATGTTTGTTTGAAGAGGAAACTCAATCAAAAGAGAAAAAAATAACAATAAGCCAAAAGAAAATATTTTCTCGGGGGCTCATTCCCCTGAACCCCCAAACAACCCTCAGCCCCCTCCCCCCCCCCGCGGAACCCCCTTTCTCATGTATGAATTCACAGGTCTTTTCAAGAATTGTATTTGATGTTAATCTTTAAAAGCTTCATAGTTTCCTTTGAATAGAACTTGGTTTTCTTAGATCTCTGATTTCTGTCTTGTTTTAACAAAAAACTCTTTCCCTACCTTAGGTAGTTTTCATTGAAAGAGAAATGTGCATTATCATCTAGCTAGAATTTGCATTCTTTTTACATTTCCTATCTACACATGATGCATCCATTTAACCAATCAAGATAAAATTAACACTAGATTGGGTTTAAAATCATTTAGTAATTGTGTGTAAGTTAGTGACGTGTTTAGGCGTCATAAAATGTAGCAGCTATCATTAATTTGTCTACACTACAACCCGGGACTTGCACTGTTCTTCCACGTATCGTTAGTATATCAAACTACCTTTCACGTACCCTTGAGGTATATAGAAAGGTACTTCACGTACTCAATTGTATATTGGAAGGCCCCTTATGAGTGGTTGTACATTGGACAGCACTACTGCTAATTTGAGTACCCCCATACCTAGGGTATATTGGGAGACCCTCTTAGGATTCCTGTGACCATTTGAGTTATCCTTTTGTCCTATCCTATTGAGGTTCCTGACTTTTGATCCACTTCTATTCACACTGTTTGCTTGTGTATTTTAGACTCGAGTAGTGTTTGATCTTGTGTGGTGTTTTAGAGATTCTTAGAGAGTTCATATATGGGAGACTCTCCTGAGACCACTAGTCAAGAGAACCCTTTTCAAGGTATTTCTTTTGTTTCTCCCCCTTGTGGAGCTACTGGTCCTCCCTTCATGGACACTTTGAACCTTCCAGGATTAACTATAGGATTACCTGTATGGTTATTCTCCAATCCTGTCATACGAAATGCACCCTTTTTGTTGGATCCTAGTCCTTTACTGCATGAGAATCAATCTCATGTTAACTCTTCTCCTTCTTCATTGAATGTTGAATTGAATTCCCTATGTTCCTCTTCATCTTTTGAAAACTCTAATATTAGTAAATGAGTGGGTAAGAAGAAGACAAAAAGGAAGGTTAAGATGAAGAACACTAAGAAGAAGGTCATCACTCCAAGCTCTGATCTTCATGTTGGAAGTTCACCAGCCACTGGTCATCATGCCAAGGGTATTGATGTAATTGTTTTTAGCACGCATAAATTTATGTTCCCTTGTATAATTTTCAAGGGTGATCACCTTCTCAAGGATTGTCCCAGTCTTTCCCTTGTATCAGAAGTGTGTTCTAAACATCCTATGTTGTCAATCTCTGGTCATCATGTTGATGCCGCCCCGTCAACCAGTGACTCTTTGGTTAAGACTCGAAAGGAAAGGTTAGATATCCTTTCTTTCTATGTTAGGATATGTACCACACTTACCTTTGTCCTCAAATGGATGAAGCTTCAAAGTTGTTGGAATAAATTACTGTTCCTCAGCAACATCTTCCAATTGGTTATCATAAGTTGTCCTTTGACATTCCACTGGTTGATCAAGTGGTTGATCCAAGTCCATCCTCGGTCGATCCCACTCTTCCATTGAAGAGTGAAGTTGAAATGGTCAATCCAAGTCCATCCTTGGTTGATCCCACTCTTCATTTGGAAAGTGAAGTTAAAGTGGTCGAGTCGATGCCATCTCCACCCGATCCAAATATTTCATCAGAGAGTGTTGAGACTGAAGTAGTCCTTTTGATAGAGTCTTCATCTTCTCCCTCTCTTCTGCTTGATAGTGAAAACCATCTTGCTGAAGTTTTTGTAGTTAGTTCTAATTTCTCTATGCACAAAGAATTTTTGTTTCTTTCAATAGAACCCTCTCCAAGTAGTAAGGTTATTTCCTTTGACTAGAGTAACCTAACATAATATCATATTCATTCGAGTGTTCCTTTCTAGATAGCTATGTGATTTGCTGCTAAGAGTATACTCCACACTATTGTTGATTAAGGGGCTTCTATTATCATTCTATCCTCTACTGATTGGCAAGCCATAGGTTATCCTCTGCTTGTGTCAACCATCGATCAGATTTTGGATTTTAGTTGAATACCTATAGTGCCTTTAGGGATCCTTTCTCAATTTCCTATCACTTTGGAAGGAAAAAATGTCTGTATCAACCTTGCAGTCCAAGTTTCCTTAGATTTTAATATTCTCCTTCGGCATGATTATGTTTATGCCATGAGATCTGTAGTGTCCACACTCTTTCAAGTGATGTATTTTTCCCATGCTGGGAAGATCGTGACCATTGATCATCTTTCCTTTGTTAAACCTAATTATCATATGACTCCTAGTCATCAGACTTCCCTGAATGTACCACATGTTCTTATGGTTCCTTCCCCTTATAGTTAGCCTCTTCCCATCATAAGTAAAATGGGGGGCATGGCTCCAGTCTCTGGATATCATACTAGAGTTAAGTCACTAGCTTCTTATGCGAGGGGGCAACCTACCAACCTCTGGACATCATGTTGGCTTAGAACATACATTATGATCTTAGTTCCTTTATTATGTCAATCTCGTTAAAAAGTGAAACAAGTTAGTGAGAATAGTTCCCATTCTATGTCAAGCTCATTAAAAAATGAAATAGATGCTTGTGAGCATAGTTTTTATCCTGTGTCAAGCTCATTAAAAAATTAAACAGACATAGCGAGCATAGTTCCCTTTCTTTGTCAAGCTTGTTAAAAAATGAAATTGATGTCCTCAAGCATAGTTACCTTCTGTTTCAATATTGCGTAAAAATGAAACAGGTTCCCTCAAGCATAGTTATTTTTTGTTTCAAACTTGTGTAAAAATGAAATAGGCCACTTTGAGTAGTGTTTATTCTTGGTTTGAATCTCGTTAAAAAAGAAAACCGACCTTGAGCATAGTTCCTTTTTCGTGTCAAGGTCGTTAAAAAAATGAAATGGATTCTTCCATTGTGTCAGGACTCAATGAAGCTTGGGGGGCATGTACCCTATCTCTCTATTGGTGTTAAGTTACTTGATAGTTATACTGGGGAAAAGTACCAACCACTGGACATCATTGGGAAATCACCCATCAATGGAAGCCATTTTGAGCATACTTTATTTCAGTTTTGAGCTCATTAAACCATGAAACGATCCTTTAAGCATAGTTCATTTTCTATTTCAAGCTCGTTAAAAAATGAAGTAGGTTTCCTTAAGTATGGTTTTCCTATTTGTTTCAAGCTTGCATAAAAATGAAACCATGTTTTGAGCATAGTTTTTATTTTGTTTCAAGCTCATTAAAAAATGAAGCAGATAACCTGAGCATTCTTTCAGCTAATATTCAAGCTCGTTAAAAACAGTAAGATGGTGTTGATCTTACTTTTCATTTTTCATGCTCTAGTTAAAACATGAAAACTAGTTTGAGATTTTTTTATCACTTTTTCGTGCTTTGGATTCAAACATGAAAAAGGTTCCGAGTGCCTTTTATACCTTTAGCATGCTCGTTAAAAACTTAATGAAGAGGTATCGAGTATAGTTTTACTATTTTTTAGACTTGTAAAAATTGGATTATGAAAAAAGAACTCATTTTGGAGTTATATTTAAGCTCTTTCCAGTATCCTTAAAAACACAAAAAGATTGCCAAGTGAGCTTGCTACGTTCACTCTTGTAAAAGAATCAGAACGGTTGACTAGTTGGTGGTCGGTTATCTCTTTTTTAGACTGCTTAGGCCTATTTACGAAAAAGAACCTTTTTGGATTCTTCTTAGTCATTTTAGACTCTCTAAACATGAAATGAAAAATGAGTTCGCTTTCATCAGACTCACAAAATTAAATGATGAAAGACCATTTTTTGGGAATGAACCCATCCTTTCTCAGGTTTGTAAAACATATGAGATTGGACTCATCTGAAGGATGAGCTATATCGAGCGTTTGTTACCCTTTTCCAGCTCATTAAAAATAAAAGAGGCACTCATCAATCATGATGGGGAAATTAAGGGAAGATTTTGTATTTTTTTATGACAGTACATAGTCACTCTTGAACATGGAACTCATTTGCATATGCATTTCAGTACTTGGGTAATCTATTTGTCTTCAATTCTTGCTAATTCCTAGAGTCTTCATATTCATTTTAGTTGTCCAAGAATACTCTCACCATCAGTTACATTGGGGTATTGGTATCATTCTCATGTCAATACTTTCAAGTCATGCCATGCCCATGTTCAAGAGAAATTTGGTCATCCTTTCACTATTTGCAATCAGTTTACCTTGTATCATGTTGGTCATCCCTAAGTTAGTTTCATACATCACTCTACTGTCTAGTTTACTCCAAAACATCTTTGATTGTGTTTTTTGTCGATCATGGGGGATTGATCATGGTCATCCTTCAATGAGTCTATTCATGTCGACTTCAACTCCTTATCCAATAATTAGACTTAGAAACCAAGACAAGTACCTTGGGCATGCATGCCTTAATGGCAGGTTACCTCGCTTTCAACATGAGTTTACATCATTGACTCTTGATTGAAATATCTCATCGAGTGTTTGAATCCAAGTCCTTTATTCACATTTGATGGTATGTACTGAGATACCTTGGGAATCATTGACATCAATGGTGATTTCTCTCACACTTGTTAACAGTTTACATCATTGATTGGTAATCAAGTGGTTTGTACTATGTTTGACATCAAGACATTGTAATCACATGGTTAGATTCATATCATTGTGGGTTTAACTTGAAGACCCTGGGTTGTCATATATCTTCGCCCAAGTTGAGATGGAGTTTTGTTTTGAGTCATATTACATGGATCCACCTTTGTGTTGTTCGTGGTTGTTTTATCATCTCATCATGGATCTACGCTTGTGTCTAGTAGCCATCATTGTGTTCAGTCGGTCTCTAATATCATGGATCTGCATTGTATTGGTCAGCACCCATGTTATGAGCTATTTTAGATTTGAGTTAGTTGTACTGCAGTATGTTGATGTATTTATAACTTTGGAATGTATTCACTTGTATATCTTATGTATTGTACCCCTGATGTTTATTTTGAGAAGTGTTTGTAATGTATCTGAGTCATGTCATGCCCTGATGTTCCTATTGGGAGATTCAATAATGTAAACAAGTCATGTAAAGTCATTGTGGGTAACCCTCCTATTGATCAAGGGTTAAATTCCCCACAGTTGTGGGGCCCTAGGGTTATTAGACTCTCCTAGAGAATTTGTCCCTAGTGAGTTATTGTCAAGTCGGGAATTAGTATAAATAGATAGTGAGCCTCTCTATTTATCACACATTCACTCACACTCAATTGTAGCGCATAACTGATAGTGAAGAAGTTGTTGGGACAAGAGAGAGAGAGTCTACTACTGTCGAGAGATCATCTTACTATTTTT
The DNA here is from genome assembly GCA_001517045.1 of Pseudotsuga menziesii. NCBI lineage: Eukaryota > Viridiplantae > Streptophyta > Pinopsida > Pinales > Pinaceae > Pseudotsuga > Pseudotsuga menziesii. The sequence continues at coordinate 635,370 of LPNX011112878.1, forward strand.
GGGGTTTTGCTTTTGGTGCTGATTCTATCTCTAAGGAAGTTGCGGGGTTTTATCCTTTATGGTTTCCCCAAGGAAACATTTTGTGTTCATTGTCTCTTATGTTTGATTGTTTTGCTTGTTATTCTCTCAGTTAAAGATCCTAAGATAATGCTAGCTTAAATGATAAAAATCTAACATGGTATCAGAGCTAACCTAAGAAGAAGACACTGTGCAGCTATGGAAACTAGGGCTTCCTACATTTTGGATCTCTCTACATAGATTTTCAGCAAAAGAAGGTTGGGATGACTCTCCTTTATAGGGCACATCTTTCTGCTGAAGCAGAATTTGATTCTAAGCATTTTCATTTTTTGAACCAACACTACTATTGGAAATTAGGGATTTCCATAGAAGTGGAATTTTTGAGTGAGCCTAGGCCTAGATTGATCTCCTCCCCAAAATCAAAGTTTATAGATCAAGAGCAACGTTTTTGGTTGGACAGAACTATGGGAAAGTCAAACCCTAATATTCTCCTAAACCAGCTCTGTAGAAATTCAGATCCAGATCCAGATATGACATCTTAACTTGGAAAGATCTAAATATTTTTTATTTCCATTTAACGTTCTCTGTTAATATGTCTCATCATACCAAGCTTGATGAAAAGCTTGAGGGAGCTGATAACTTCCGAGCCAGGGAGTATAGGATCTCCTTGGTCCTGGAAGAAAATGAGTTGGACTCTTACATCAATGAAGAAGTTCTAGTTCTAGAGGGATATGAGGCTAAGGCCTTACACAATAATAAATTGGTCATGGATAAGAAAATAATTGATGATTCCCTCAAGGATCACCTCATACCATAGGTGTCCTCCCTAAAGACACCTAAATCTATGTTTGATGCCCTAACCAAACTATTTGAAGGAAAGAACATAAACTGGAAGATGACTTTGAGGAACTTGTTGAAGAATGTGAAGATCTAGAATGTGGAAACCATACAGTCATACTTCACAAGGGTCTCCCAAACCAAATAAAAACTTGAAGTAGTGGATGAAGAAGTAGAGAATGCAAAAATTGTGATGACCACCTTGAATGGTCTCCCTAGTACATGGGACTCTTTCATTCAAGGGATCTCTGCTAGAAATAAGCTAGTCAAGTTCAGCGAAGAATGATCATAAGAAGCTCGAATAGCAGCTCAAGTAGAAAATATGGGAAGTGAAGATCAAGCTCTCACAGTACAGTCCAAGAAAAACAGAAGGGGCTATCATCATTCTAAAGGTAAGCATCATCCCTCCAGAAAAAATCAACTCAGATGTTATACTTGTGATGAAATAGGACATTATGCTAGAGATTATCCTAGAAACAAAAGAAACTCCCACAAGAAGAAGAACAACAAGACAGGACATCATGCTCATGCTGCAGAAGATGATGAACCTTCCACAAAGAGAATCAAGCAAGAAAGTGATGATTCTTCAAGTGATGAAGAATATGTTTTGATTTCCTCTCTCATGGGAAACATCACACATGGAAGAAATGATTGGATTATAGACAGTGGGGATTCCAAACATATGACAGGATTCAAAGAATCCTTTGTGAAATTATCAGAAAATGAATCACCCCACAAGGTGAAACTTGGAGATGAGTACTAGTATCCAATAAAAGGTAGTGGGGAATCCTCCGATAAGATAGAATCTGTAAAGTCTATGAATATTAAGGATGTCTTATTTGTACCAGGACTACAAAACAACCTCCTCTCCATATCTGCATTAGATTCAAAAGGCATGAGGGTTGCATTTGTACATGGCCAAGTCCTTATGTGGCCAAAGGGAAAGACTATAGATGATACAGTAGTAATTGGAGATCAAGAGGGACGACTATACAAATTGAAGGGCCAACCAGAACAAGATTTGTTCCATGAATCAGTAGAGCTAAATGAACTTTGGCATAGAAGGCTTGCACATGTGCGCTACTGAGCACTACCACTTGCAAGCAAAACTGTTGAAGGATTTCCATAAATTTAGACAAAACATGACGATGTTTGCAAAGGATGTCTGAAAGGAAAGAACACAAAGAAGACATCTCCAAGTAGTGAGATAAAGGAAAAAGGAATCTTGGAAATCATTCACTGTGATGTATGCAGTCCGATGTCATCCAATTCATTAAGCGGGTATGTATACTATGTTTCTTTTATTAATTATTTTTCTAGGAAGACATGGATATACTTCTTGAAGAACAAAGATGAAGTATTCAACAAGTTCAAGGAATTCAAAGCCTTGATCGAGAACCACATAGAAAGGACTATTAAGACCTTTCACTCAGATAATGGTGGAGAATTCACATCAAATGAATTCAAAGAATTATGCAAAGATTCATGGATTAAGAGGGAGTTAACCACTCCATATAATCCACAACAGAATGGGTTTGCGGAAAGGAAGAATAGAAAGATCATGGAAGCTGCAAGGGCCATGCTTCATGATCAAGATATTCCCATGCATCTATGGGTAGAAGCTTCCAAAATAGTGGTGTATGTACAGAACCATACTCCACACAAAGTACTTGATATTTGAGAACAAGACACCTGAAGAAGTCTTTTCTGGCAAGAAACCAGAAGTCAGCCATCTCAAAATATTCGGTTGTCCAGCGTACATACATATTCCGAAAGAAAAGAGGTCAATGTTAGATCCTTCAGGAAGGAAGGGTATATTTGTGGGATACTCTGAAATATCGAAGGGTTATAGAATATACTTCCCAGGATTCAAGAAGATCGACATCAATAGGAAAATAACATTTGACGAAGACTTAGCTTACAACAAATCCAGAAACAAACCCGCTGAAGAACCTGAAGAAACAAAAGTACCCATAATTCATGACACAACCATGAACAAAGAAATTAAAGAAAAAGATCAAGAATTGGAACAACCTCAAGAACCTATAGATCCACCTCAGGAGAAGAATTCTCACAAGAGGAAACCTTCTTGGGTATGAGAAGCTATCCAAGGTGTAGAAAGATATGGGGCTCCAAAATAAAATCACAAAGAAAGGAAAAGAACCAGGTCCTACTCTGGTTATGTAGCCTTATTATGTGACTTCATCGATAAAGAGCCTTCCAAATATGAAGAAGTAGCAAAAAGGAAAGAATGGAAGGATGCTATGATCGAAGAGTATCAATCGATCATGAAGAATGATGTCTAGGATATTGTCCCAAGACCAGAATGGAAGTCCGTTGTAACTTCCAAATGGATCTACAAGATCAAGCATGGTGCAAATGATATCATAGAGAAATATAAAGCAATATTTGTGGCTCATGGCTTCTCCCAGAAAGAAGGAATAGATTATGAAGAAAATTTTGCACCTATATCTAGATACACTTCAATTAGATTAGTACTTGCTCTAGCTGTAGTGATGAAATGGAAGATACACCAAATGGATGTCAAGACTACTTTCTTGAATGGTGTAGTGGAAGAGGAAGTGTATGTGGAGCAGCCACTCAGTTTTGAGACACGTGACAGGGAGTCTCATGTGTGTAAATTGAAGAAAGACCTGTACTATTTAAAATAGGCACCCATGACATGGTACAGAAGAATTGATAGCTTTCTATCTAGTTTGGGCTTTACCAAGAGTAGAGCAGATTACAGCCTTTACTACAAGGTTGAAGATGGTAAACCAGTGATAATCCTACTGTATGTAGATGATCTGTTTGTAACAGGTATGGATGGGATGATTTCTGATATGAAGAGGAATCTTGCTGTTGAGTTTGAAATGAAAGACTTGTGTATGATGCACTATTTTCTAGGCATGGAGGTGTGGCAGAATGTAGATGGAATCTCCCTTGGAAAAGGGAAGTATGCAGTAGAGATCCTAAAGATATTCAGGGTGATGGAATACAAGGCCATAAATACACCTATGGAATCAAACCTGAAGCTATTGAGTGATGCTTCATCCAAGTTGGTTAATGCCACGATGTATCATCAGATGATTGGGTCCTTGATGTACCTGATGAATACAAGACCAGATATTTTCTTTGCTATGAACACCTTGAGCTAGTTTCTAATAGATCTGAGACATGTTCACTTGATTTATACAAAGCATATTCTGAGGTACCTAAAGGGTACAATTTATTATGGGCTCAAGTATAAGGATGATTAGAAGATTAACCTGGAAGGTTATGTTGATTCATATTGGGAAGGTAGTGCCATCGATAGAAAGAGCACTTCGGGGTGCTGCTTCAATATGGGATTAGGTGTGATCTATTGGTTTAGCAAGAAATAGTCTTACATGGCACTGAGTACAACTAAAGCAGAGTATGTCATAGCTTGTTCATCTAGTTGTGAGGCAGTATGGTTGAGGAAGCTATTGTCTGATTTATTTGATCTCCAGTTGGATGCTACTTGTATATATTGAGACAACCAGAGTTGTGTGAAATTGTCTAAGAACCCGATGTTCCATGACAAGTCAAAGAATATCAAGATCAAATATCACTATATCAAGGATATGGTGCAGAGGGGAGCAGTAAAGCTCCAGTATGTTGTGACAGATGAACAAATAGCTGATGTGTTGACTAAGGCATTGGCGAGAGTGAAGTTTGAGTACTTTAGGGAGAATCTTGGTGTTCTCCATATCGAGGTTCCCTCTAAGGGGAAGTGATGAGCTTGTGAGCTATTCTAACATGGTGAGAGGATTGGTTCCTTCCATGGTCAAATGTAAATGTTGAGCCATTCTAAGATGACTATGGGATGTGTTTCCACATGATCAGATATAAGTGTTGAATGCCATTCTCTGGGAGAATGGAGGCACCTGGTCAGTTACCAGGAATACCCATCTTGGAGTTGAGGGCCATTTTGATGTGACTATGGGATGTGTTCCCACAGTATCATATCTAAGGGTAGATCCATTTTGACATGGGGTAGGTTGGGCCCTCCCATGATCAGATGTAAGGGCATATCCATTCTGACATGGGGGCAAGCTGTGCCCTCCCATGGTCAGATGTAAGGGTAGAGCCATTTTGACATGGGAGTAGGCTGGGCCCTCCCATGATTAGATGTAATGGTAGATCCATTCTGACATGGGAGTAGGCTGGGCCCTCCCATGGTCAAATGTAAGGGCATATCCATTTTGAAATGGGGATAGGCTGGGCCCTCCCATGGTCAAATGTAAGGGTAGATCTATTTTGGCATGGGGGTAGGTTAGGCCCTCCCATGGTCAGATGTAAGGGTAGATCCATTATGACATGGGGGCAGGCTAGGCCCTCCCATGGTCATATGTAACGACTGGGCCATTCTGACATGGGGGTAGGATGGGCCCTCCCATGGTCATATGTAAGGGTTGGACCATTCTAAAATGGTGGTGGATGTGTTCCTCCCATGGTCAGATGTGAGTGTTGGGCATGCCATTCTGACATGGGGTAGGTCAGGCCCTCCCATGGTTAGATATAAGTGTTGCATGGGCCTTTCTGACCAGGTCAGATATAAGTGCTGAAGAAGATGAAGACCTACTTGGAGGCTAGGCCTACAACCAGCATGAGAAAGGGTTGGCTCTATAGAACTTCCTGTGATGAGAAGAATCAAGAGATAGCACTAGTGATGATAACCCAGTGATGATCCAGATCGAGTGATGATCCAAATCCAGTGATGATGATCCAGTAGTAATGATCCAATAGTGATGATATAGATGCAGTGATGATTATACATATCAATTAATGATCCAGATCCAGTGATGATGATCCAGATCTAGATGAAGATGACAAGAAGATGAAGATGAAGATGACGATAAATTGATGATGATACAGATGATACAGAGAAGAAGACTTGTGCTGATAAATTGTGTCGAGAAAATGCCTTTCATAGTTAAGAGGGAGTGTTGATGTATTTGTAACTTCGGAATGTATTCACTTGTATATCTTATGTATTGTACCCCGATGTTTATTCTGAGAAGTTTCTGTAATGTATTTGAGTCATGTCATGCCCCAATGTTCCTATCAAAACATTCAATAATGTAAACAAGTTATGCAAAGTCATTGTGGGTAACCCTCCTATTGATCAAGGGTTAAAGTCCCCACAGTTGTGGGGCCCTAGGGTTATTAGACTCTCCTAAAGAAGTTGGCCCTAGTGATTTATTGTTAAGTAGGGAATTAGTATAAAAAGAGAGTGAGCCTCTCTATTTATCACACATTCACTCACACTCGGCTGTAGCGCATAACTAAGAGATAAGAAGTTGTTGGGAAAAGAGAGAGAGAGAGTCTACTACTATCAAGAGATCATATTACTATTTTTGGGGTTTTTCTTTTGCTGCTGATTCTATCTCTGAGGAATTTGTGGATTTTTCTCCTTTATGTTTTCCTCGAGGAAAAACTTTTTGTTCATTGTCTCGTATGTTTGTTTCCTGTGCTTGTTATTCTCTCAGTTAAAGATCCTAAGATAATGCTATCTTGAATGATAAAAATATAACACAATAGCTTCTAGCCAACATCATTGCCTTATATTTATTCACTTTGCAAAGCATTCACCTATCACATTCCTCTAACTTCATGCTTTGGGGGGCATTCTGTTACACCGAAATATTATACTCTTGATCCATGTGTCAACCCTTTTCCTGATCCCCAAATTTCTCTTTGTTAAAGTTAATTGAGATTGAATATTTTATTGCTTTTTTCACTCTTTAGGAAGGTTGACGCTCTTGTCCTTCATGCTAGGAGTGCCGAAGGATATTTTTCCCTTCATTCTAGGTGCACCAGCATTGACGCTCTATCTCCCACTGCTGGAGAATGGACGACGCTTTTTCCCTTTTTGAAAAGTGCACCAGTCATGTTTAGAGGGAAGAAAACGAAGATTTGAGACCCTTCTCGAAGCTGGATGAGGTGGATCTCTATCCCTATAATTTAGGTGAGGTGGAATTTCAGTTCCTAACCCATAGGGAATATCCCTTAGATCCCTCCTCCTAATCCTCAACCTATTTTATCCCTTTAGCCTTATCTCCATTTGGAAGGGAGGAAGGTCTATGGTACTTTTATGCTGGTGGAATTTCTAGGTGGCTTACTATCTTTATTTGGAGGCTTGGCTTTGGCTGGGTTTGTTGGATGGAAGATTGTAGGGTTAATGCTAGGTTGCAATTTTCCTTCTCATGGTAATTCTATGTATCTCCTCGATTACATTAATACAAATCTCTTTCCATAAATGTTGTTGTGTTGATGATGTTTATATCTTTCTTCCTTAACTGTTAGCTTAGATCAATTATATGTTTGGATACACATATGCCATTTGCTTGTTTCCACATGCTTTACAGGGTTTTGCAGTTGTAGATATAAATATTCTGGAGCTTGGATCAACAAAGAGAGAAGAGGATCTGTGAATATCAGGTGAGTGATCTATCTATGTCTTTGCATTTTTTATTGATCTAGGAAAGTAGATTGTATTTTGTATTTGATTTTTTCTAGGTCCACTTGGAATAGGGTGATCTGGCTTAATTTTGATTGAGTAGATTTATCTGATAACACCATTTTTCCCTTGAATTGCTCTAGGGTCTCTATGAGTTTTTCAATATTGTGAGCATTTGCAATTCCCAAGGAGGCCAATTGCTTTGGATTATCTTCAACATTTTTCACTATTGTTCTCTCTGTCACTATGGTGACCAGGGGTAAATACGTGCCTTCTTCTATGAAAAAGTAATCCCCATATTCTTTAATAGACTCCAAGGATCCTTCAGATAAGCACGGGCATTCTTTCAAAAAGATCAACTTGTACAAGCACATCAAGAACTCCTCACATATCACCTGATAATGATTATGATACTAGTGAGACCCCAGCATCTGGTAGGTTGTTTATAAGGGGGAGTTCCCTCCATTCCATGTACACTTTAGTCCTTCAAACCGATGATGGTAGAGTATGCAGTCTACTAAAAACGAAGGCATGTAAAATTCAGATTTTCTAAGGTGCTGATCCGGCGGATTATTCCTCTTTTAAGATCCAATATGGTACGATGGTTCAAAGAAGCCACGGGTGAAAAATTGGACGACGAAAACACAAAGAAAATACAGACATCAGAGGTCGAAAGCCTTTCCCCTTCCGAAACAATGGGGCTCGCAAGCTTTCCCTTTCCACAACGTCGGAGCTCACAAAGCTTCTTCCTTCCGCAACAGCAGGGCTCGCAAGCCTTTCCCCTTCCGCAACGGTGGAAACTTAAAGACGTTCAGAATGGATCAGAAGCTGGAGTGATAAAAGAGCCACAACGGTGGAAACTTAAGGGACAGATTAGAAGTCAGAGCGATTCAGGAGCCGCAATGGCAGATAGATAAAGGAGAATGCTTCCGGTAGCCGCAACGGCGGAAGCCCAAGATTACGGGTTGAAAAGTCAAATAGGGAGACTTTACCATCTAATCATCCGCAACTACGGAAACCAAAGTAACATGCATTCTGACTCGAAAACCAAATGACTGCCGATTGAGACCGTCGGAGCCCATTGTTTATCCTCTTCCGCAACGGCGGAAGCACGGATGACTAGAACTTTCGGAAGTTTAGTTCACATATGGTTCCAGAGGCCAGATCCTTGGCATGGTTGGAAAATTATGATGTGGCTGGGTATTTTCATCATGTGAACAGATTATTTGTATCAGTTGGAAAAGCTTTCTTGGCAGTTATCATATTCGATCCGTCACCACAGTTGAGATGTCACTAAAAGGCATATGAACCGCCTATTATGAAAAATGAGTTGGCATTTGGCAGGAGAAGGTAAACAGTCACATTTTCTTTTATGTTTTGTCTCCTTGGTAACATCAAATATGAGGCTTAAATAGGGGAAGCTAGCGACTATTGGAGGGGGGGACTCAGTTCATTGAAAGCGCAGGACAACGTTTCTCTGTTATGAGAAGCTTGGAGAGAGCATTTTGTGGTAAATCTATCTGCATGCTATTCCTGTTGAGGTCGACTGTTCTCATTTATACTTGGCTTCTTTTGCCTGTTGAAGTCCAATTTTGTAACTTTTAGAGAGGAGGTCTTGAATACTTTACTGTTAATGTCTAGTTGTTGTGATTGTAAAGAGTCGACTGTCTTTGCTGTTTTAGCTGGCTTTTCTTTGCTTTTGAAGGGCAATTTGTATTAGCCCAGAGAAGAGGTCTTGGAGACTTTTGTCCATACTGCTGAAACTAATTTATAGAGTCCAGAACCATTTGTACCATTCTAAAACCATTAATTGGATCGGTTTCTATTGGAGAGGGACCTGGAGACGTAGCCCAGTGGAGGGGGTGAACTCCGTTATCAACTTCTGTTTATGACTCTATTTTTGTGTTTTCTTCCTTGTATCTATCTATTAGTGTTGTGGTTTTCATTCCTGTTCTGAGCATTTAATTTCTGTTAATTCTGTTCCATTAATTAACCTGTTGATCGCATTCTTTTACAACAAACTTTTAATGCACTAAAGTTGAGGTCCGACGGATCATATTATGGTATTAGAGCTGGTTGACTATTGTGCAAGTTTGTGAATGCTTACCAGATCTAGGTTAAAGGTTGGTGAAGGAGAATTAGTTGAAGGAGATCCCAATATTAGCTCTAGGAGAACATTTTCAAGAACCATGTCTTCTCCACAAGGGGAAGAAGAAGGACATACTGAACGAGAAAAACCTGTCATTTCTAAAACTGAGTTTTTGGAGGCTTTTATGAGCATGAAAGCCATGATGGAAATTCTACTCAATGAGTGAGCAGAAAGGAAGAAGAAAGAAGAAGGATCTTCATCCAGAGATGCAGAAGTGAAGCCGGAAGAAAAGGGTAAAGGAGTAGGAGGTGATGGTGATCCTCCTGATACTAAATAGAATTTTTATTCTTCTCATACCTCTCATTCAAATAATGCAAGTCCTAATATGCCTTATTTCAAATTGGATGTAAAATTTGAATTACCTATTTATAATGGAGATGTAGATGCTGAAAAATTAGACAATTGGAACAAGCAGCTTGAAGTATATTGTAGGGTGCAGGGCATTAATGATGACCCTTCCAGGATTCAATTGGCCACTTTGAGGATGAGTGGAATGGCTCTTACTTGGTGGGAGAGCAAGATTCATCAAGATCTTCGAAAGAATGGTAAAATTATCTCAATTTGGAATGAATTCATTGAAGTATTAAGAAATCAATTTTATCCTTTAGGTCACATGCAACAATTAACCATGAGTTGGAAAATGTTTAGACAAGCTAAAGGACAAAGCATTCAAGATTATACTCATGAATTCTGAAAGAGGGCTATTGCATTGAATGTTTCATTAGATACACAGGAAACTCTTCTTAAGTACATTGGTGGCATGCATTATTATTTGAAACATACCTTGTTGATGTTTAATCCCAGTAATTTGGATGATGTATGTGTTCAAGCTACCCATTTAGAAGCCAAGGGTAAGCATGCTAATGATACTTTTGTGAAGAAGTCATTTAAATTTGACAGCAAATCGAAAGGTCAAGATAAGGGGAAAAAGAAGATGGCTACTGTTAAGAAATAGGGTGAAAAGCCTACATGTTCGCATTGTCAGAAGGGACATGATGTCTCTAAGTGTTGGAAACTTCATCTGAAGTTAAGGCCAAAGAAGTACTGAGGAAACAAAGATAAAGGAAAAGCCAAAGCTACTGTAGCCATTATTCAAGACTTGGGATCCGACTCAGGTGATGACACAAAAGTTACAACTGTTGGAATCCAAGGTAAGGATAAAAGTATCTCACTTCCCATTGATGAACAATCCAGTTCTAGTGCAGGTACAAGTATGCCATCTTCTTCTAAGAAAAATGATAAAGATAGAAGTGCACTGTTTCATGTTCATGTCATTGCAAATCACACAAAGATTGATACATTGTTTGATAGTGGTTCACAAGTAAATCTGATATCAGAAGAAGTGGTTAAGAAATTGAATTTAGTTACTGTGCCTCATGAAAAGCCCTATCCTCTAGGTTGGGTTACTAATGATACATGATTGCAAGTTACAAAGAAATGTGTATTAAAATTTGCAATTCTAGGTTGGGTTACTAATGATACATGATTGCAAGTTACAAAGAAATGTGTATTAAAATTTGCAATTACTGAAAAGTTTAGGGATGAGGTAGAATTGGATGTAGTACCACTTGACATTTGTAGGATTGTACTTGGGAGTCCATATTTGTATGACCGGAAAGTAGTATTTTATAGAGAGAAAAATAAGTATCATCTTTTTAAAGAAGGTATGGAATATATTGTATGAGCACATAAGATGAAAACCAATCTAGCAATAGTCTCCGCAGGACAAATAAAGAGGTTGGTAAATGCTAGTAAGAATTTTTTGTTGATGATGGTTAAGATGAAAAATGATGAAGTATCTAAATATTTTGAAGAATGTGACCCTAAGCATAAATCTGAACTGATTGACATAATTTTTGAATATGATGATTTGTTTCAAGATCCGAAGGGGTTACCACCGAAGAGAGAGATTCAGCATAAGATACATTTGCAGCAGGATGTGCCACTCCCGAACATAGCCATGTACCAGATGTCTGTAATGTAGAATGAGGAAATCAAGAAGTAGGTTCAGGAGCTGATTGAGAAGGGGGTCATCCGGCCCAACACTTCTATTTGTGGCTCTCCTATAGTCTTGGTTCCAAAGAAGGATGGATCTTGGAGGATGTGCATTGACTATAGGGCCCTTAACAAAATCACCATTAAAAACAGGTATCCTCTTCCTCGTATTGATGATTTTCTTGATCAATTGAAACATGCAACTTACTTTACAAAATTGGATCTGCGTAGTGGGTATCATCAAATTCGTGTTGCTGAGCATGATGCTTGGAAAACAACTTTTAAAATGAAACAGGGTTTGTATGAATGGCTTGTAATGCCTTTCAGGCTATGTAATGCTCCTGCTACTTTCATGCGGGTCATGAATGATGTCTTTCGTTCATTCATTGATGATTTTGTAATTATATATCTAGATGATATCCTAGTGTTTAGCAAAACTTGAGAAGAGCATGTTGTACATGTGAAGAAAATTTTAGATGTACTAAGAAAGGAAACGTTGTATGTAAAAATGTCTAAATGTGAATTTGCTAAAACCTCGTTACTATATCTAGGCCATATTATTGGTGGAGGCCACCTGCGAGTGGACCCAGCCAAGGTTTCTATCATTGTAAACTGGCCACGGCCGAACATCGTTACTGAAATCAAAAGTTTTCTGGGTGCGGTTCAGTATTGGAGGAAATTCATTTCTGGGTTTTCTTCCATTGCTGCTCCTTTACATGCGTTGACAAGAATTAAAGAAATTTTCCAGTGGGGAGGCAAGCATCAGAGAGCCTTAGACACTTTGAAGGAAAATATTAGCACAACACCATTTCTGACATTGCCAAATTTGCAGTAGTCGTTTGAGATCGAAACCGATGCCAATGGGTTTTCCATGGGAGCAGTTTTGATGCAAGGAAGGAAGCCAGTCTGTTACCATTCAGAGACATTCTCTACTACTGTAAGTAACTATTCGACCTATGAGAAAGAATTGTATGCTTTAGTACAGAGTGTGAAGAAGTGGAAACATTATATCATGGGAAAAGAGACAGTCATACATGCTGATCATCAGCCACTTCAATATTTACAATCTCAAACTAAAATACAACAAAGTAGGCATTTAAGATGGATGGGGTTCTTACAACAGTTTCATCTCGTAATCAAGTACAAAAAGGGAATTCATAATAAAGTAGCAGACATGTTATCAAGGACACCTACAAATGCTTCAATCATTCTTCAGAACAGTTCATTAACACATGAAAGTTATATTGAACAGTATGCAAAAGATAAAGGTTTTAAGAAAGTATATGCATCACTAATACATGGTAAACAGGAAGAGAACTATTTTGTGCATGAACAGCTCTTGTATCATCTCGGTAAACTCTGTATTCCAGAGAAAGAAAGAGTGCATGTGATTCGAGAGGCACATAGTTCATTGATTGTAGGACATTTTGGTGTAAGCAAAACATTGTCTGTATTGCAGAATCATTGTTATTGGCCTCAAATGCAAGAAACTGTAGCTAAATACATAAGAGGTTGTGTTATGTGTGCAATGAGTAAGCCTAGCAATAGGAAATTGGGTCTGTACACTCCTCTTCCAGTTTCTTCTTGTCCTTGGGAAAGTAATTCTATGGAATTTGTAGGGGGACTACCTATGTCTAGAAAAGGACATGATTACCTATATGTCATTGTGGATAGATTCAGCAAAATGTGTATCTTAATGCCATGTAACAAGTAGATCACTGCTGAACAAACAACTCATTTATTCTTTCAGAATGTTTGGGTACATTTTGGGCTACCCATGTCTATTGTATCTGATCGAGATTCCCGATTCTTGGGAAAATTTTGGTCAACTTTATGGGAGATTATGGATACTAAACTGAAGAAAAGTACAGCTTTTCATCCACAGACCGATGGGAAAACAGAGGTAGTGAACAGAACAATGGTTCAGCTACTTAGAGGATATTGTAGTAAGCATCCTAAAATTTGGGATGAGCAGTTGCAGTATATACAGCATGCTTACAATCATGTAGTTCATTCTTCCATGAAAATATCTCCTTTTGAAACTTGTTTTGGTTATCTGCCAAAAACAACAATGGACTTCTCTTTTGGAAAAGATGCAGTGGATGGACATCATGATGTAGATAAAGCTTTAAAGTTCATTTAGAGAATCCAAGCAGTGCAGCAAGTAGTTCGAGAATAGTTGGAGAAGAGCTAGGCAAAGTACAAATCTAGGCATGACAAGCATCGAATTGATCATCAATTTCAGGTTGGTGACCGAGTTTGGTTACACATCACCAAAGAAAGAATGAAAGGTGAAGGTAAAAAGCTTAAACCTATCAGGTATGGTCCTTTTGAGATCTTGGAAAAGATCAGTACTAATGCTTTTCACTTGAATTTACCTCCATACATGCAAATTTATTCAGTTGTCAATGTTGAGAATCTTAAATTGTATGAGCTTCCTATGATCATGGATGAGGAAATTAACATACAGATTCCTTCCATAGATGATTTGGCACCTGAATATATGAAAGAGTTGCAGGATGATGTTATTGTTGACAGAAATGTAAGGACTTCACGAAGGGGCAATGCTGAGTACCTTCAAGTGGGGCTGAAAGGCATCCTAGCAAAGCAAGATGGATGGAGATTGGTAAAGTGAGGGAACTTTACCCTCACCTACTTGCAAAATAATTCAGGCTTTTGGTGGTCCAAAATATCTCCAATGGGGAGGATTGATCCGGTGGATTATTCCTCTTTTAAGATCCAATATGGTACGATGGTTCAAAGAAGCCGTGGGTGAAAAATTGGATAGTGAAAACACAAAGAAAATACACACATCAGAGGTCAGAAGCCTTTCCCCTTCTGAAATGGTGGGGCTTGCAAGCTTTCCCCTTCCGCAATATTGGAGCTCACAAAGCTTCTTCCTTCTGCAACGGCGGGGCTTGCAAGCCTTTCCCCTTCCGCAACAGCGGAAACTTAAAGACGTTCAGAATGGATCAGAAGCTGGAGAGATAAAAGAGCCACAATAGTGGAAAATTAAGGGAAATATCGGAATTCGGAGTGATTCGGGAGCCGCAATGGTGGATAGATAAAGGAGAATGCTTTCGGAAGCTGCAACGGTGGAAGCCCAAGACTTACAGGTTGAAAATTCAAACCAGGAGACTTTACCGTCTGACCGTCCACAACTACAGAAACCAAAGTAACATGTGTTCCGACTCGAAAACCAAATTACCATCGATTGAGACCATTGGAGCCCATTGTTTATCCTCTTCCGCAACGGCGGAAGCATGGATGACTAGAACTTCCGGAAGTTTAGTTCACGTATGGTTCCAGAGGCTAGATCCTTGGCATGGTGGGAACATTATGATGTGGCTAGGTATTTTCATCATGTGAACTGCTTATTTGTAATAGTTGGCAAAGCTTTCTTGGCAGTTATCATATTCAATCCGTCACCACAATTGAGATGTCACTGAAAGGAATATGAACCGCCTGTTATGAAAAATGAGTTGGCATTTGGCAGGAGAAGGTAAATGGTCGCATTTTCTTTTACGTTTTGTCTCCTTGGTAACAGCGAATATGAGGCTTAAATAGGGGAAGCTAGCGAATATTGGAGGGGGGGACTCAGTTTGTTGAGAGCGCGGGACAACA
This sequence comes from Pseudotsuga menziesii, assembly GCA_001517045.1. Lineage (NCBI taxonomy): Eukaryota > Viridiplantae > Streptophyta > Pinopsida > Pinales > Pinaceae > Pseudotsuga > Pseudotsuga menziesii. The sequence continues at coordinate 650,477 of LPNX011112878.1, forward strand.
TTTCTCTGTTATGAGAATCTTGGAGAGAGCATTTTGTGGTAAATCTATCCACATGCTGTTCCTGTTGAAGTCGACTACTCTCAGTTATACTTGGCTTCTTTTTCCTGTTGAAGTCCATTTTTGTAACTTTCAGATAGGAGGTCTTGAAGACTTTACTGTTAATGTCCAGTTACTGTGATTGTAAAGAGTCGACTGTCTTCTATGTTTTAGCTAGATTTTCTTTGCTTTTGAAGGCCAATTTGTATTAGTCTAGAGAAGAGGTCTTGGAGACTTTTTTCCATACTACTGAAACTGATTTACAGAGTCCAGAACCATTTGTACCATTCTAAAACCATTAATTGGATCAGTTGCTATTAGAGAGGGACCCAGAGACGTAGCCCAGTGGAGGGGGTGAACTCCATTATCAACTTCTGTTTGTGACTCTGTTTCTATGTTTTCTTCCTTGTATCTGTCTATCAGTGTTGTGGTTTTCATTCCCGTTCTAAGCATTTAATTTCTGTTAATCCTGTTCCATTAATTAACCTGTTGATCACATTCTTTTACAACAAACTTTTAATGCACTAAAGTTAAGGTTCGACGGATCAGGTGCAAAACTTCTTAGGATACCTTAATGGTGGTGGAAAAATTCTTGGCTATTATGTCAGCCCCTTTGAAAATTGTTCCTTTCATATCTATGTGGTATATCAATGCAATCCATCCAAACTTGTAAAATATTTTGTTGGCTCTGCCAGAAATCTTATTCAACATCAGCACTATTAATCTATACTGAGTTTTTAGGTGAAATGTCTCGTATTCTCCTAATTGCTTGTTTCTAAAAATTTTCCCTTCAATAATCATCATCTTAGCTATGGAAGTGTAATCAATCTTCAAACCTTTCACCCATTCTATCATCACACTAATTTCCTTTTCGGGAAAGCTATAAGCTGCTGATAAAAATGCGGTGGTGAAGGATGCAAAAGATTTATTCTCCATATCATTCATCAACATCCCTATTGTGTCTACCCTAGGCAGATTCCATCCAATGAATTATGCACAAGGGAACATTTCGGGTCTAGTAGTCACTTTGGTTATCCCAGATCTTAGTACGTTATCATACAAGGCTAGGTCCTCCAACCTTTCTTTCAAAACTTTATTTTCTACCAACAAGTGATAAATTTGGCCCCATTTGAACTCAGGCCTAGCCCCGGTTACTACCTTTGTATCCTCATAAATTATTTATGTCCTCATGCAGGTGCAAATTCTACAACCTTGGTTTCTAAATCATAGTCGACAATTTATCTTTCTTCTTCCTTTTCTTCATTATAATACCGGGTGCAAGCGTTAATTTCCTACAAAACCAGAGCAAGTTTTAGCATTTATATCATAATAATAAAAATAAATTGAATATGATATGTTATATAACTTGTTCAGCACAAATATCAATAATTTTGTTTTACCCTTATGTCTTCAGCCATTAGGTCAAAATCAACGATGCGGGTCTATGAGTCACAATATTGCCAATAAAAATTATGGGCCTAAGCAAACCTCATCCTCTATATTCTATGGGAGAAAACACAATCTAACCTCTGTGAGCACTTTGACACACAAAGTAGCGATGCCCTAGACGCATATTCCCATGCTTAACATCTCGCAGCCTAAAAACGTAGTGCTTAACCCTACAAGGTTTTCTTGAGACTGGAGACCAAAAGGAAAGAATTCAACCTGCTCCATGCTGGCGAGAAACTTGGGCACACAGATAAATTTCAAAACCTATCAGACTGCGGGCACACTTCTATGGTCGACTGTGAGGTTATGAGGGAATAGATGACGATGATGGAAAGCCCCAACCTTAATAGGAAATGATGAAACTATGAAAGGGAAAAATCCCCCTTTTAAATTCACAACCAACTACCCTGCTCTTCTTAGGAGAAACCACCAAAGATAACTCAAAAACCTGAGAATTGACCTAATCAAAACAATGGATGAAAAACTACCTAGAAGTGCATACATAGTAGCGGTACTCAGTAAGGACACCATGTAAGCTCCAAGGGCACTCTACCAATCAAATGGGTTCTTGGACGGGTAAAAAAAAAATGCAACAACACTTTCACCCTTCACCATAAAAAATGAATGTGAAAAAAACTCAGTTCCCAGGTATAAATAGACAAAATCCATGACAAACCTTTAAATGCGGTAGGTAAAACACTAATTTCGCATGCACATGTCTTCAACTCCATTGATGCCAAAAAAATTGCATTGGGAGAAGACAATAAGTCATTTTGCAGTCATCTCTAACAGCGGTGGCTCCCTACACTCCAACATAGCCGCAATCCAGCTTAAAACTAAAAAATACAGCTGAACTGCACTGCGGCTTTGGTGATCAAAGGCATCAGGAAATCAATCGAAAAAATTTTCAACCGTAGCGGCTCAGAAATGGAAACCTTTCCATCATAGCGTATTTCACCAACCAACACATTTACTGCAAACAAGATGCATATTGGCCCGCCATTATGGTAGAACAATAAGATCACCAACCGATACCAACGGGAAAAGAAATTAGAACAAGCTCTGGTATTTAAAATTACTCCCCCTCCGATGTTGTGGCATGAACCAAAATAATTCTCCGCCGTAGTGGTAATCAAACCAAGATGTGAAGAAAAGAATAACCACCATAGCAGCCATGAATTAAAAAGCAATCTGATGTGGTGGAAAAACATTAATGGAGGCTTATTCACCAGCAAAAATGAAAATTTGTTTGTCATTGCGGCTTTGAATAGAAAATATTTTCATCGTAGCGGCTCGAAAAAAATTTATGCCTTAGTGAAAAAATGAAATCTGGGAACTCATTTAATGATAGGAACAAACCATAAAAGCTAGATTTCAAACTCAAAAATTCTAAGAAGCAAAACTAGGAAGTTAAAGGGGGTCCTAAAAAATAAAAAAAAATTGGGGATAAGTTGTAGCATCAACACCTTGAAATTGGCTAAGGCAAGAAAACTAGTCATCCACTAGCTCTCCCAATTCACAAATGACACATAACAGAATTTGAGCCCAAACCTGACAGCTTCCATGTCTGAAATTCAAGAGAATCCTACTTGTAATTTGACAACCACAATTTTTTTTTTCCGTCAGTGACATGTCGTCGGATATTCGACCACATGCCAAACCTCGTCGAATTTTCGGTATACCAATTCATTGAATTTCTGACTCACATCTTGTCGAAAATATGACTTTTCTTGTCGAATTTGAGACAGTTCCTTTGTAAAATTCTGAGCATAGTGCCAACTTCATTGACACATAGGTTGTCGAATATCTGACAGGAGCTAGTTGGTTTACTAACGGCATCCGATGACTCTTTATTCATTGCTCTGACAGTGATTTCTGAATTGTCCAATTTCACTGACACTGAGGTTGTCGGATATCCGACGGGGGCTAGTCGGTTCACCGACGACGTTATAAGACTCTTTATTCCTTGCTTCGATGGTGATTTCTGAATTGGCTAACTTCACCGAAACTCAAGTTGTCAAATATCTGACAGAGGTTAGTCTGTTTACCGGAGGCATATGACAGATTGCTCTTGTCAGACGTATGGAAACCTCATCGGATGATCATCACAAAGTGTCGAATAACTGGTGGGATTTTGTATAGTTTAAAAAAATATATACCACCTATTTATCAACTCCTATTTATCTCCAACCTAGAGGATTAATTTTTCATGACTAAATAGATAAAGAAGGGGGAATCTACTATTAAAAACAACACAACCCATGCACACATAAATTTATATATGAAAAAGTAAACATTGAAAAATAAATTACTCATTGTACATTTAGGATTTCTAGGCCATTGTGGAGGAATAAGAGATCCTAAACTATGTTGGGGAAGCATCTAAAAACATTATTATATGAATAAGATTCAACATATAAGTAGTATATACCAAAGACAAAATGATGTAAAGGGATCATTGGAATCACTGAAATCACGTCTCTTTTGTAATGTAAGGGGCTTACCTTCAAACTTTGACATTTCAAAAGTTGCATAAATTGAATGAGGCATGTCTGATGAATGTTGTGGTTAAAAGTTGGTAGGAAAATGAGGAGCTTGTAGGTGAACACCAAGTAAAATACTATAGTCATTAATTTTCTCATCTTCTAAGAATAAGTTGCATTCATAGTCTATTGGTCTACAAGCACACATTATATCACCAAAACACCTTGTCAAAATATTTACAGAGATGATATTTAAGCAGATGATAAGATACCACATTAAATAACAACACTAAATTTCACCTTCACAAGATCTCCCAATTCTTCATTGCACTCTAGCTTGTCCTCAACAAGTCAACTCTCCAATAGGTTGTTCTTGTTCTTATTTCCAACTAGTCATGAAATTTCCAATAAGTCAAAGGAATTCAACTTTCCCCTTGTTAGAAGACTCCCAACATATTGGAGAAGAGGTGTTTTCTACATAGGATGTACTAGAACACTCTAAAAAATTATGGCATAGATAACGAGGTCAAATTGATACATTGAAAAACCCTTTTAATTAGTGATAAGCATGCAAAAAATATGTCATATTAGTAAAAAAACTATGAAAGAAGAATGTTGCATTTTTTTTTAAATTATGTGCTTCCGGCCTTCACTTTTATGTTTTATCCTTCTTATGTAGTCAAATCATCTAAAGCATTCTAATGCTCGGTATTCGAATCAATGGTTTTATTCTTACTCAATGTTCTAATGTCATTGTGTTATTTCTCTGACTCTATTTCATATTTTTAGAAGTTAGAAAATGATTAAGAATATCAAACCATTTGCATATCCAAAATAAATAAAAATTAGTTCATGGTACTACAAACTTCATTTGAAAGTTGATCAACTCACTAGTAGTTGAATAACCTCTTCAGGAAATAATGGCTACCTATAATTTTTCTTCTGCATCTGGTGTGCAAAGGATTCCTTGGGGTGACATAGAAGCTAGTTATGTAGCTTCTTTATAATTCATTTGAGAAAACAACTTGTGAAAATGTTGGATAACCTAAATTGAAAAATAACATACTAATATTCAACTGTAACTTTGAATAACATGAAAATATCTATTACTCATGGAAATATGCTTATAGTTCAATAAAATTAAATGAATGCAAACTCTATTAGTGGCAAATTAAGTGGAAATAAAAAATTATGATGTCAACTAATCTATTGAATTGTGTACAAAGAATGTGCCCTCTACAATGAGGAAATACATAAAGCCATTCATTTTCAAATTAGTTGCATGAGATAATTAACTTTCAAAAAAACTCATACAAATATAAGTTTTATGTTTGTATATATCAAACATTACTATTACACTAGCATGAGATCATTGATTGACAAATATTTGGTAAAGTTAAATCTTCAGTATCTAACATAAGAATTATATCTATCTGAGTCCATTGATGATCCATCTTAAAATTTTATGTATAAACGAAGAATCCTTCATTGCTAATGCATATCCTTAAAGAAACATACAAAATGCCCCCGAGAACGAATTGAGAATTGAGTAGTTTTGTGCATGAATTGAGAATAGAGTAGTTTTGAAGGAATCAATTACTATTTGACCAAAATTCACATGACTACTTAGTTAAAAATGTGATAAATCTATAACTAACTAGCTTAGGTTCCACCTCATCCAAATCTTTTGACTCTCTGCAAGAAAAATATCCCATCGTAGTAGGCATAGAACAACAAAAGGATATCAAAACTTTCAGATAGACAATCTCGGAGTAAGAGAATAGAAATAGTTGTAAGAAAAACACACCCTTCCTCTATGAATCCTTCCCATAATGACCACAATCCAAATGCAAAGAACAAGATTTTTGTAACATGATGAATCCATTTCCAAGATAACTGTACCAATTTAAAATGAAGTTAGATTCTAAATCAAAATAGAATAATCAAGAAACAACTACATTAAGCTTTTAACATAATGTGTAGAAATGAGGGGAAGAAGAGGGGAAACTAAGGAAGGTTAAAACCCCTCACACTTTAGAGTATGCAATGGGATATAGGGAACATGAGATGCTAAAAGTCAAAACATATAGAAAATAGAAATCAGAAACAACAACCATGCATTCCTATATATCTATCATCAAGGAATAAGACAGATAAACAAGCATCAAATTCCACATTTATTATGTTGAACAAGTCATTGATTTTCTTATTAGTGGTGAAAATGAAAATACAGCGTTCAATCAATGTCCACTCACACACAGTCCACAATATCTATACTAAATACAAAGACATGCACAATAAAAAACATTGATACATTATAGTCATACTGAACAATGATAACTAAAAGCCTGAACTCAAAGGACAAGTGGACAAAATATAAGTCGCCATCAATTGTTGAACATCATTGTCAGTATCATATATGACCCTGTTTATTGAGATGCCTCTGCAATGTAAACATCATTATCACTTCTTTAGTCAAGGGAATACTTTGAAAAGCTTCTGAAGTGTGTAAACACCAACAAGAAATTGAACTAACTAAAACTACCATATAATCCACAAATTCTAGTGTCTAACCTAAATAAATACACCTTGACCTTAGCACCTGTTGTACCAAGAAGATCTTGATATACAGGGGTATCCGATTATAACTTCCAGAAAATGTAGCATCACCAATTTATATTTTCATCCTGTGTGGTTTAGGGTTGGCTTAGTGAATATTAGATTTTTTTCCATGCTTCTTTTGATTTTCTTTCCACTAAAATCTGAGAGCAATAAGAAAGAAATAAGAATAAGAAAGAATATTGCATTTTCAAACTAAAAATATTCCTTGAACAATTTCTAGATGGAAAAAAATTATTCTACTCCAGATGAAAATGAAAATCATAAATGTCTATTTGGAATTGAAAATGGCACATTTTCCTCCTCAAATTTCTCTAGTTGTTGGACATTAAATTCATCTTATCTCTGTGTTATTTATGTTTTGGGTTTTGTATAGTGCAAAAATTTTCTTTTTTTAGTTTTTGAAAGTTTTCCTAGGGTTAGCAAATGGTAAGTTAGGGGTGTACTGTTAGGGATAAAAATTAGTGTATTTTTTAAGGCTTTTTTATCAAAGAAAAAATAAATAATGGAAAATGGCCAAGGTTGTTTAGAACAAAATCCCCATGACATAATGGATTTCCTTCAATAGACCCTTAGGGACATTCAGGATCTCAGAGATACAGACGAACACATATCGCCCATTTAAGCTGTAGAAAGTGCCTCTCATTGCAATTAAAATTCTTGAGATGGAATTCTTGGAATTTATTTTTATATGGAAGTATGCAAGTATGCAGGAAGTGAACTTGCAAGTAGTATCATCAACTTTGATTTTGTTAAATTTAATCCCAAGCAGAAGATATTGTAGGACATGAGAGCCAAACTACTCTTTCAAAAAAAAGCATAGTTGATTTACCAGGGTATAATTTATTGAGTTTTATTGTATAATAGAAAATCGAAACCATTGTAAGTAAAAATCCTAGGTTGTTCAAACATTCATATTCTAAGTTATTGGATTTAAGGCTTGGCCATGTGTTTAGAACCTGATCCAACTCCTATAAAATTAAACTACTAAAACTAGTTAGCAATAAGGCCTTTGTAAAAAATGGCCAACGTTTAGATTGGACCTATAAAATATTCTACCTATAATTGAGCCAAATATAAAGAAAATTTAGGCTTGTTTAATGCCCAATATCCACTTTGTATATTAGAAGAAAACGGTAGGATAACCTAGAAAAACTATGGAGCTACTTCATAGAAGGTCTTGTTTCGTATTGTTATTTTTTAAATGTGTAGAAAAGCATCACAAATGGACCAAAGAAGTTGGACAACAGGAGTATGGGTAAAACACCCCTCAAGATGCAAAAGAAAACCACTAAACACAATGCTACTATTACATGGAAGCAATCTTCCATCAAAATCTATTCAAACTTGCACCAAACCCTAACTACTTAGTCATACTCCTAAAGAATTAAACCTTGGTTGGTGGCCTGAAATGCCACCAAGGCCGCCATCTTCATTGTTGAAGCAGAACCTCTATGGAAACTTGTATATAACATAATTGTCAATATCACATGTATGTAGACAATTGAATAATTTTGTACTTTCCATGTCCATATTCATAAATGAAACCCAACAAGATATTATGTTACAATAAACCATTTCAGTGCACATATTCTATGATTGGATTGTGTAGGATGGCATATTGCAAAATTCTCAAGTTCTCATCCTTCTAACCAATATGAATAACAAGAAGACAACAAAATCAACATAGGGCCATGCACCATCAATAGTGGAGCACTATGGTATATTAAACATTTTCAATACCACTTAACAAAGACCCCATCACAAAAATATAAACTAGGGAAGCTCTCCATGTCCAGAACTTGATTGAAAGTAGCTAAAAATAGGTCAACCAATGCAAATATAATAGCTTGATCAAGCCTAATTATTAATTTAACATATGTTTCCTCTTTTGAGGTCACAAGTTAAAATACAAATGTAGGTATGGCATGTACACCTCTGTATACTTTAACAATTAAATCACTATCATGACCCTAGAATTAGAATATATGGTTTTTCCTGCAAATGACAAAGTTGTAACTAGTGTCCTGGTAATTTCCCAAAGTTTCTTAATGGGGCAAGTGAGTCCAGATACTCTCTTGGGAATGTAAAAAAAAAATGAATTAAAAGTTGAAACCTAGGTTGATGAACGAAACATAGTTTGATTCCTAACACATATAAATAGGGTCCAAATCCCCCATTTGATTCATACAATACCATCATCATAAATCACAACTTGTTAACCTTTTGCGCATTCCCATGTTACTTCACACTTTCTCAATAGTATTAGAGGAAGACAACAGAATCTTGACTCCCAAATCAGATTAGTCTTGTATAGGGGACCTTTTCCACTTCTGCTTCACACAAAAAAGGCTTTGGAGCACAACGTGTTTGCACTTGTCTTTAAGGAAAAGGAGATGAAAGAGAAAAGAAAGTCATCGACATGATGACATGCCATCTGTCACATCCCCGGTTTTGACCTCGTTTGCATGATGTATATATTGTAATTAATCTTGGTGAGGAGCTCAAGGCAAAAGCCCCACCATCGATTTGGCTGTGTATGTTTCGGCAATGGGGATAATTGCCGATGGTATGTTGTGCTATCCGGCACATTTTAATTTGGCATCATGTAAACCCGCAAATCAATTAAAATAAACCACAACCAGCTACGGCAGTGCAACGTTGAATGAAAAGGGCATGGTTCCAAAGGATAAGGGGTGGGGAATGTCAAACCTTGGTTAAGGGGAAAAACCCCTGTTTTATTGCCTTGTTGTTTTGCCACCTTTGTTATTTGTCACCCTTTTGCCTCATCCAACCTTGTCAACCTCTTTAATGCTTCAGCTGGTGGTTGAGGAGATATGGCTGAGTGGTTGAGGGCAGTTATTGCCTTTGGGAGTGGGGTGGCAGGGCTGTCACCTCCATACCCACATCCACACTCCACCCATGTCTGCCCATTCTTCTCCCTCACGCACTCTCCCCTGGTCAGTTCACTCTCACCACGATTTTGGTCTATTAGCTTCTCACGCACAGGTTTTGGGGCGTTTTTGGTCTCACGCAGGTTTTCTTCCTCTCCCCCACGAGTTGCTGAGCACCCACGAACTGCAAATTCGCGTCCTTCCTGTTAGTGGTGCATCCACGGGCAAAAATGAATTCGTTTTTCCTCACGTAGGGCCTCCATTGTCTGTTCTTTTCCTTGCTGGGTCGGATTGTTTACCCACGCACAAGCATCCTTCTGTTTGGGGCGCACATGGTTATGCTCACTGGTAGATTTCAGGGCTGTAGTCTTCCCCATGTTGTGAATGTATTTGCTGTTACGTTTGGGGGCCATTGTAAATTCGAGTGAGAGTCATTTTGGCCATGATAGGGCCAAGAATGACTCAGGAATTCGTTTTCCCTGTTTAAGCTGTGGTCATCCATTGTTTGGGGCTGTCCCCTGTTGTTTATGACTTCTTCACAGAGCTGTGAAGGGATTGTTTGGCTGCTGGTATGCAGTGGTTGAACCTTGGACTGTGCTGGCTTGGCTTGTCTGTTGAAAGCCTGTGAAGCCCAGTAGTGTTAGTTCATTGTTTTGTGACCCCTTGGCTATGTATAAGCCTGCAATTGACCCTTATTCTGGGGGAATCATGCCCAGCTCGGGGGTGGCAGCGTTGCTGAGAGATTGATGAGCAGGCTAGCCTATGGTTGGGTGGAACGTTGCAGCGACGTAGCTGGTTGCGGGTGAATTCTTCATCAAAGATAAGTCTGTTGTCTATACTTCATCTCTGCAAATTATATTGATGTTAAATGAACTATAATGATCTTGTTGAATGCTGGTTTATGAGTATGTGTGCTTCCGCTGTATGATTGAAGATAAATGCATTTGTGTATGCTTAATGCCAGCATTGATTTCATTTGATTATGTTCATGGGCTGTTTTCCCGGCTGTGTTGTTGTGTTGGTCGTGTCCTCTTCGCCGGTTGAGGGACGGGGACGTGACAATATGGTATCAGAGCGCCATGGTTGCAACAATGGGCCTCTATGGGCCAAGAAGGTGCAGTGACAGAGTGGTATTACCTTCTCTGTTCAGCAGTGAGCAGATGGATTCAGAAAAATCGCCTAAGTGTGAGTGGTCGGACCACTGGAGGAAGTGGAATTCCACCGTTGCGGAGGGACTGCCAAAGTCAACGCCCGCCGTTGCGGACGAGTGGGTGAAGTTTCCCATCCGACCGTTGCGGAAAGGTTCATGGAGTTAACCTCCATCGTTGCGGGTGGAGCAACGATCTTCCCCTCCGACCGTTGCGGGTGGCGGAGTGATCTCACGTCCGATTCGAGATCCGTCCGATCGCCGACGCCGCGGAGAGTTTGAAGATCCATCCGATCGCCGACGCGCGAAAAGAAAGCTCGGAATTTTGGCTAAGTATGGAACGGTCGGGCCATTGAAGGAAGTGAACTTCCGCCGTTGCGGAAGGATTGGCAAAGTCTTCCATCCACCGTTGCAGACGGCTAAGCAATCCTGCGTCCGATTCAAGATTCAGTCGACGCCCGATGTGAAGAGTTCGTCCAAGGAAGAGCGGACGTCGGAAGGATTGATGTGGGAGCCGCCGTTGCGGATGGATAAGCAATCCCGCGACCGATCCGAGATTCCACCGACGTCCGACGTTATGATATTGGTCCGACGTCCGACATTCAGATTGTTGCAAGCACCGATCAGAACAGTTGGCGAAGTGAGGGTTCGCCGTTGCAGACGGATTGGCGAAGTCTCCCGCCCGCCGTTGCAGATGGCGAATCACTTGGGCTTCCGATTGGAAAGGCTGCCGACGGCCGCCATTGCGGAAGGTAGAAGCTTCCGGGGAGCCGCAGTTGCGGAAGGGTTGGAACACCTGGAGAGCCGCCGTTGCGGAAGGTAGAAGCTTCCGGGGAGCCGATTCGGTGGAAGACAGAAAGGTCAGGGAGCCGGTTCGGCGGAGGAAGGAATGGGAAAGGAGCCGACGTTGCGGCTGGGAGATTGAAGTGAGGGCCGATTCTGCGGAAGGGGGCAAGCCCCCTTGACCCCCATCGTCCCCCTGAGACAGTCGCTCTTGAGAGAAGAAGACTCTATGTTTGGGGCAATTTAGTCGAATCTAGAATTCATAAAAGATGAATGATGCAATGGAAGTGTGGTGGCTGAAGTTAACATTCTCGGCCAGAATGCAGCTGTGTGTAAAATGCGAAGGTTTGCTGAAAGTCTTCATTCTTAGAAGGGGTGTGGTTTTCACATCCGAGGTCGGAATGACGCGTGTGAATAGGCGTTGGAAAGCTTATCCAGCAAGGAGTAAGGATAAGTGACCAGAATCTGAGCATGGAGCAGCAAAGTGCTAATGATGGCCATTGTTATCAATGGACAAATCTGGACAGTTGTATGCCCAGGGGCAGCAAGGACTACGAGGTCAACCAGCTGCTGTGTGGAAAATAAATTCCATAAGAAGATGAGGGATTTGAAAGGGAAGTTTTCATTAAACCCTATCTTGCTGACTTTAAATACATTTCCTAAGTTTATGCTTGAAATGCATGGGGATATGTATTGCATGCATAGGATATTGCATGATTGATAAGAACATTGGAAATTTTATATATTATAATGTACCACTAATAATGATCATTGATTTGATGTTGGCATTAGTGGACAAAACCAACGATGACATGGACCCGGATGAATATGTTGCTAATGCTGACAGATGTGACCAGCAACCCTATGAAGAGAGGGATAAGGCAACGAGTCCATAACAAAAGTTGGTGAGCAAATTCTGCAATCTCCTGCAAGGACCAACCAAATTGGTCATGGAAAGGGTGTAAGTAAGACCCATGCAGGTAAGAGTTTGCTTATGGCAGATTCCATGGATTGGTCCAGGTAAGAGACCTCACACCATGTGAATATTGGAATGTAGAAAGGTGTCATGCCTATACATGCTAATGATATTGATTATAGTAATGCATCCTATATGAGGTAGTCATGGTTAGGCCATGGTATGGTTGAATGCATACTATTCCTGACTCAATGCAAGATAGCATAGATGGATAGGCATTGGAAATATTTTATGAACCTTGTTGTTATGCATTGAATGTATGCATATGAAGGGTGTGAGTGACTGATTGCCTAAGTAAAGGTGCAAATGTTGTGATTCATTGCATGAATGCATTGAGATGAATGCATGTGATATTATGGAGAACTAATGACTGAAATGATGAATTGATGACAATTCAGGAACCATTTCAGAGGTTGCTATGAATGCAGGATAGTCATGATCAAGTGGCTGCCAGAAATGCTCTATTGAAGAGCAAGGTGGTATGAGTGATACACTTGTGAAGTAAGGGGTATCTAACCACTTCATTTAATTGCATGAATGATATGAATATACCTTGCAATGTTAGCATGATAATGATTGCACGAAGTAAATGAGGTTTGAGAACACTGATGTGACTAACCTTTGAAGTATTTGAATTTTATAAATTCTGAAAATGCTTCCTTGAGGGTTGTAGCAATGAGATAGTATATGCATCCATACTTACCAAGTGTTTGGTTGATGGAAGTTCATGTTTCAGGTAGATCATTTTGAGAATGGCATTGAGAGGTAAGACCCTGACCAATGCCAGAATCTACCATGTGAAAGAGCTTGTTAAAATTTGAATTGTGAATTTCAAATATTGCTGACAACCACTAGTCACTATTGGCTTGCATAAGCTTGTGTTCAGTTGTTTGAAGCTTGTGTTTCAGGTAGATTATTTTAAGAATGGCATTGAGAGGTAAGGTCCTGACCAATGCCTGAATCTACCATATGATATGCATAATAGGTTGTTAGGATTCGAATTATGAATTTCGGATTTGAGAAATTGCTGACAACCACTAGTCACTATTGGCTCGCATAAGCTTGTGTTTGGTTGTTTGAAGCTTGTGTTTCAGGTAGATTATTTTAAGAACGGCATTGAGAGGTAATAACCTAACCAATGTTGGAATCTACCGTGTAAAAGAGCTTGTTAGATTTGCATTATGAATTTCAAATTTAAGAAAATGCTGACCACTTATAGTCACCCTTGGCTTGCACAAGATTGTGTTTGGTTGGTTGAAATTCATGTTTCAGGTAGATTATTTCAAACACGGAAGTGAGAGGTAAGTCCCTGACCACTGCCAGAATCTACCATTTATGAGAAGAAGTCTCATGGTTGTGAAAATTAGTTGGTACGGGTTGTTAAGTTCGAATGGTGGATTTTGGATTTAAGAAGTACTAACGACTACTAATCATTGTTGGCTTGTGTGAGATTGTGTCAGGAGGGACACATGGTAAGTGGGTATTCATGTTATGATAGTAAGCATAAAATTATAATGGGCATAGTAATGCTGCTTACAAGAGACCCACAAATGAGCAAGTCAATTTATGTAGTAGATAGAATCGTAAATTCTTATTGAATTCGATTGCTAATGTCATTGCTTGGTTATAGAACGATCAATTTGGATTGTAGTATCAGGTAATGACTGACTATTTGGCTATTTGATGAATGTGTCAGGGGCACACACTGCAGGAAAACCATGTGTGATGGTCTGCAGAAGCCAAACTTCATGGGAAGGTTTTCCCTTATCTTGGAAATGGGTTTCGGGTGAAACACCATTGGACATTTTGGAAAATGTCTCATCTGCACTGCATGCTTGGTAATAACAGGAGTGAGATGGTATGGGTTATGTCGGTGAAGACATGTGTGGATACAAACTGTGTTGGAAGCATGGATGGGGCCTTGGTTTGCTTAAACCTGGTGATTGGAAACCACACAGACAGAGCTAGAGGGATGACTTTCTTCTCCACAACCCCGGGATAGCACTAGAAGAGAATGCAGGGCCTAAGGGACTGATTCCTTGTGCTGGGTGTGTGTGTGGGTGTTATAGAAGTTAGGCTAGTTCTGGTGTAGGTGTTCCTAGCTCCGCAGCGAGCTCACCAGCTTAGCATTCAGTTTTTCCCAGTCCCTTGATGGTGCCTAACGGATACCAAGGCATACTACAACGGCAAATGGATAAGTGTTCTGTAACCCTTGCTATGAATATGCATGTTTAATTATTAAATTTCCATATGCAGAACATGTTTTGATTTATATCCATAATGACCGATTGCTTGAGTATGAATAGGACCTACATGGCACACACCGGAAGAGAGTGCACACTTTTCCGATGTCGAGTTATGAAAGGGTTTTGATATTGATTACACTTTGGGGAGTGGACGCACTCCTGGTGTCTCAATATTTGATAGAGAATGATATGAAATGTGATTACGGTTTTAGAGCAATGATGCTGATGAGTTTGCTTGCATTGCTTGTGTTGCTTGTGTTGACAGGCTAAAATTAAAGGTAAATGGTTGATATAAGTGTATGTTGGTATAAGTGCATGTTGGTATAAGTGTATGTGTCATTTTTGAAATAAGTGTATGATGGGTTGTGATATGCCTAAGGATCCATAGTAGATCCTAGACCTGGAAATGGTCATGATAAGGTTCCAAGCCCAGTTGACATGGTTATGTACTGGTTGGACATTGATTATTTGATGTTGAGGAAAATCCTGCGTGCTGACCTAACATCTAAGTCCATAGGTGATCCCAAGGCTTGCAAAGCGAAGCAGGATCCTGTGGACGAACGAGGAAACACACAATACAGATAAGTATTGGATTATTTTGCTTATGAATATACGTGTATATGATATGGGTTATGATGTTTTAAGCTCTTGTTCTAGAGATGAAACTAATGAGAATAAACTAAACATGTGAATTTATTCAATGTTTGAATATAGGTATCGCTGGAGGCGAGGACTATGAGAGCATCCTAGAGGTGCATGTGGACATGTGACCGTCCTGGAAAGCTCGGAATGAGCGGTAGTGAAAAAAGGTGCTAGTAGGACGCGGGAGTCCTAGCAGCCGAGACAGACCATGTGGAGAGACTCCATGGTTTAAAGGTCTAGAATAGACCAAAGACACTAAGTGTCATGACCAAGAAAGATTGGTCCAGCATTCACAGTGAAGTGAAAGAGGTTGAGAGCATGAAAAGCCACTGCGATGGCGAGGGTTCCAGGATGGGATAGAACAAAGAGGGGAAAATCTCTTACTGCTCTCTCTTGCCTTTTGATTATACATATATATATATATATATGTTTATGCATTGTGAAAACAAAGGATTGTTGAATGCATGTATGATTGAGAATGGAATGTGTGTATTTGCTTAAAGTAAATTTGTGAATGCTGGAATAGTTAATTCCCTGCCCAGGATTGGACATGAAGGAGCTCATGTGCCTGTTGGGGAAGGCATGAAAAATATTTAAGTTTCCTTAATGGAACTTGAACTGTCATGCAAATTGGGTAATTAACTAACTGATTTTGATATCTATATTATGCTTGGTCTGATAGACTTTCAATGGTGCATTTCACAGGTGAGAAAAGTGAAAACAGGTGGTGCATGTTGATCATGGCAGCAGATCAAAAGTTGTTGGACTTGGCTGGAAGTCTCCTTCAAGTGATTGCCAAGACCCAAGAGAATCTTGGGGTGATGCTCAGGATACAGAAAAGGCAGAGTGAAATGAACCACCAGATTTTGCAAGACTCTATTGGTTTGCAAAAGGAGGTGAAAAGCCTTCTGGGAGCAATCGGCAAAGGAAAGGAAGGTGGATCAGCAATGGGGCAATTGTCCAAGCGACCCGATAAGAAACGGTCCAGGCATGAAGACTCAAAGGAAATTGAGCAGGTAAAGATGAAGTAGCCAGTGAGATGCTGGAGATGCGGAGGACATCATTTACGTCGGGACTGTCCAAGGAGGGAACATGATGAAGGCGATAGCCACAAAGTTCCTAGACTTCGGGATCAGCAGGAAGCTGAGAACCAGCAGGAAAAGTCCATGGAAGCCGAGAGACTTGGTCTTGAACGTTCAAAGTAGATGATTGAACGTGGTATAGATCTGCAAATTTTGAAATTTTGATGTGCAACTGTATATGTATTGTATATATGTAATGGAACACCGAGGACGGTGTTATTCCAAGGAGGAGGGTAATGTCACATCCCCGGTTTTGACCTCGTTTGCATGATGTATATATTGTAATTAATCTTGGTGAGGAGCTCAAGGCAAAAGCCCCACCATCGATTTGGCTGTGTATGTTTCGGCAATGGGGATAATTGCCGATGGTATGTTGTGCTATCTGGCACATTTAAATTTGGCATCATGTAAACCCGCACATCAATTAAAATAAACCACAACCAGCTACGGCAGTGCAACGTTGAATGAAAAGGGCATGGTTCCAAAGGATAAGGGGTGGGGGATGTCAAACCTTGGTTAAGGGGAAAAACCCCTGTTTTATTGCCTTGTTGTTTTGCCACCTTTGTTATTTGTCACCCTTTTGCCTCATCCAACCTTGTCAACCTCTTTAATGCTTCAGCTGGTGGTTGAGGAGATATGGCTGAGTGGTTGAGGGCAGTTATTTCCTTTGGGAGTGGGGTGGCAGGGCTGTCAGCTCCATACCCACATCCACACTCCACCCATGTCTGCCCATTCTTCTCCCTCACGTACTCTCCCCTGGTCAGTTCACTCTCACCACGATTTTGGTCTGTTAGCTTCTCACGCACAGGTTTTGGGGCGATTTTGGTCTCACGCAGGTTTTCTTCCTCTCCCCCATGAGTTGCTGAGCACCCACAAACTACAAATTCGCGTCCTTCCTGTTAGTGGTGCATCCACGGGCAAAAATGGATTCGTTTTTCCTCACGCAGGGCCTCCATTATCTGTTCTTTTCCTTGCTGGGTCGGATTGTTTACCCACGCACAAGCATCCTTCTGTTTGGGGCGCACATGGTTATGCTCACTGGTAGATTTCAGGGCTGTAGTCTTCCCCATGTTGTGAATGTATTTGCTGTTACGTTTGGGGGCCATTGTAAATTCGAGTGAGAGTCATTTTGGCCACGATAGGGCCAAGAATGACTCAGGAATTCGTTTTCCCTGTTTAAGCTGTGGTCATCCATTGTTTGGGGCTGTCCCCTGTTGTTTATGACTTCTTCACAGAGCTGTGAAGGGATTGTTTGGCTGCTGGTATGCAGTGGTTGAACCTTGGACTGTGCTGGCTTGGCTTGTCTGTTGAAAGCCTGTGAAGCCCAGTAGTGTTAGTTCATTGTTTTGTGACCCCTTGGCTATGTATAAGCCTGCAATTGACCCTTATTCTGGAGGAATCATGCCCAGCTTGGGGGTGGCAGCGTTGCTGAGAGATTGATGAGCAGGCTGGCCTATGGTTGGGTGGAACGTTGCAGCGACGTAGCTGGTTGCGGGTGAATTCTTCATCAAAGATAAGTCTACTGTCTATACTTCATCTCTGCAAATTATATTGATGTTAAATGAACTATAATGATCTTGTTGAATGCTGGTTTATGAGTATGTTTGCTTCCGCTGTATGATTGAAGATAAATGCATCTGTGTATGCTTAATGCCAGCATTGATTTCATTTGATTATGTTCATGGGCTGTTTGCCCAGCTGTGTTGTTGTGTTGGTCGTGTCCTCTTCGCCAGTCGAGGGACGGGGACGTGATACCATCCATGTCAGGCCTATAAATTTCCATGGAACCCATTTTATCATTTTATCACTTACCATTCCTTTTTAGTTATTCTCCATTGTTGCAATTAGGTATTCCATATGTTTCTCAACTTATTTATATGGCCATAATTTTCGGTTTCTTAAGTTCAAATAAGATGGTTAATTCTTTATATTTACAAAATTTTATATTCGTCCTTGACTCATCTGAGAATACCCTTAGAGGGTATGAAGCACAAAACAAAAGATGTAGCAACAAATAGACATTAAAACCTGTGCAACTTCTTTTCACTCAAGATCTTGATTATAAAATAAGAACATAATAAAATATGCAGCAACAAACATACCTTAACACCTGTGCAACTCATTTTCCCTCAATATCTTTCTTCTGTACTAGGATAAATGCCAAGAATCATGTATGTTGGTTGGATGAAAATGGATTTATACTAGACAATAAGACAACCACTTGACCAACATTTTCACAACCATAAATAGATATTGTCATTGTTGTGTAGAATAAATAGAACTCAGATGAACCCAGTTAAAGTTAAACTTATCTCTTTCCCACTAGGATGGAGTCTCATTCCCTTTCATTGTGGATTTTTTTCAAAATGGTGTATCTAACTCTTTCACTCGATAAAAGTTAAGTGCAACAAGGGTAACATGCATATATTTATATACTTATGTAAGTCAAATATATAAGAAACATGGATTTTATGTCACCATTAAAATTAGGAAACCATTTTTCCAATAGCCCATGAGGTTGAACATTATAGCAATATGTCCCTAATATCCTTAAACATCTCAGCCTCTCAAGTACTTCATGGAAAAATCACTAAATTATTAAAAAGAAGCACCCCACATTGTCTTCCACTCCATGCGTTTACCATTTCATTGATTGATGCTCGAGGATATCAACAAACTCACATTTGTCAATGAAACCATTAATAAAGGCATGAACATGACCAAATACATATATAACCATGCATTTGTCCTTAGTCTCATGAAGTGATTCACAAGGAACAACGAGTTCTTGCACCCTAGAATTACACATTTTGCCACCAATTTAATTTCCCTCCTGTCCCTTAACTATTGTGAACTGAAGCTGAAGAGATGTTTCTTTCTGATGAGTGGCATGGTTGTGCCTATAGCACAAATTCATAAACAAAGATGGATTTTGGCAAGGATTGGATGAAGTGTGCTCAATCAAAATATTTTGGTAAAGGTTCTCCATTTAGTTATTGGGAAAATCCCACAATGGGCCACTTGTATGAAGCTCTAGGGATAGGGTCAAAGAATCTATACACTTTTATATGAGTAAAGTTACCCAAAAAATTATGGCCTTGAGAAATAACTAATTATTTGAGAGAGGATTGATCACTGCTGGAATGGGACACTCCATTGTCCCATTCATGTCCTCGACCCTGCCTTTTCATATCTGTGTAAATTTTTTTTAATGAGAGATATAAAATCACTTTCACTACCCCTTGGTGGACTTATGCATATGTGTGGATGCCTTTTGAATTGACCACTACTAAATCCACTTTCCAATGTACTATTGACTTCTCTTTCTCTAATGAGTACATAGCAGTGTACCAAGATGATATCACTATTTTTTTTAAGAATATGGATGATCATATTGGACACTTATCAAGATTGTTGATAGGTACAAATCCTTGGGCATATTTCTAAATTCAGAAAAGTCATCTTGGGGATATTTGAAGGAAATATTTTGGAACACAATCTTGGATTAAGGATTGATCCTAAAACAGTGAAGGGTATCTAGGAAATTCTTTTTACTAAAAAAAAAAGCCATTCAATCTTTCTTTGGTTGCATCAATTTTGTAAAGTGTTTCATTTCCTATTTTTGCGAAAATTGGAATGCCTATATCAAATATGTTGAAGAAAGATCATGACTTGAATCGTCCATTCCTCTTTATAAGAATTGGAAACGGTACTCCTCTCATCTATGCCTTTGTTTCCTTATTTTTTTGAAACATCATCTATGCCTTTGTTTCCAATTATGTTTTTGAAAATTTTGGTTATATCCAATATTGAATACGACGAAACACCTCATGGTTCTTTTTGGGAAAGATTTTGGTTAAATCATCTTGATAAGATCAAGTTTGAAGAAGTGGAGAGAATAAGCAAAGAAATCCTTTGAATATATATCAAGTAAATTATATTTTGTTTTCTTACAAAAAAATAAGCAAGGGAGTGAGCAACCAATTACTTTCATGAGCAACGCACATCAAGGGTAAAGGTTGAAGCACAAAATCAATGGAAACACAAGCTTATGACTTGGTGAAGGAACCTAACTAATTTCATGATCACTTTTGGAATTCTAAGATGGTGGCCTACATTCCTCATCCGATGGTGAAGGATATACTTTTGCAATAGGAGAATAGTGGGACAAGGGGTAGGTGGATCACCAAGATCCAGGACTAATACCTTGAGTTAAATTCAACTACAATGGTTCGTGGCCAAGGTTTTGCCAAGTTGATGGCTAAGATCATCCTTGATACAATAGACAAGGCCACCATGGAGGATATATAACCAACCAATTAAGAAATGCAATATTCTACAACCAACCAATTAAGAAATGCAATATTACCTTCCTTAGAGTGGTAATGTTCAGTCTTTGGTTACTAAAGTGGATAATTCCTGAAAGTCCCCATGACATGTTCAGTAGTTACAACCCTGCACAGTGGTAATATTCATCAGTTACAACCCTTAAAGGAGGAGGAAAAGGACTATTAGATATCATGATACGAGGGTTTTATAGCTTATGGTCATCACTAAAATTTTTGTAGAAGACTTATGGGTTTCTTTCTTAGAGAATATGGTGTCGGTCCAACCTATTTAAGGTAAGTTTATAGATCATATAGAACAAAGTTCTCCTGGGTGTATGGTAATCACCATCATCAACTAAATGTGCATGTGTGCACAGGAATAAATACCCAATACACTGTTCAATCAAATAAAAGAAAATGTAATTATACTGTGATTTGTGGAGCTTCACACTATCTTCTTCTGCTTTACCTTTCAAAACATCATTCAACATACTTCAAATTTTGTCATGTTGCAATAATTTCATGTTAGAACCCATCAAATAAAAATTTGTTTGTTTATGAAAATAACAAAACCAATCTAAATAAATACAATACTATTACAATGTAAATTACAATACTATTCAACTATTCAAGTAAATTAATTGTTAATAATAGATCACTTGATAAAACATGGAGAACCAAAAACACTATGTATATAAGGCCATCTATCACATCAAAATTTCATTTCTTGCTTCTTAACTATGAATTTTCTTTTTAATGCTATTTGTAACAAGTTCCAATGGAGGATTCAAATAGTAATAGTAAAAATTAAACACTAAAATTATAGAAATAATTGTTTTTAATCTATTCTTCCTTACCATTCATTGAGCTCCTCTCTGTTTCGATAATTATTTAATATTCTCTACTAAATAGGACCAACCACATGAAGCTGGAAGCTTTTATGGCCCCTCCCCCCCACCCCCCCACATCACTCTCAATTCCCTAAACCCAATGCATCTACTTGCAAATAACAATTCACTAGAAATTATTTCACTCAATAGCTGAAAGAAGATTCCATTAAATCATTCTTTAAATCATTCATTAAACAATTCAATCATTCAACAGCTGAAAAAAACATCCATCAAACCATTCATTGAATCATTCATTAAACCATTCATTTAGTAAATACCCGATAAACTAAATCATTAAACCATTCATTAAAGCATTCATTTAACCATTCATTCATGCAACATAGGAAAGAAAACATGTAATTTTTTTATTATAAATAGGAATTTCTCAAAATTTCTTTAGTCACTTCCTTTTTACTTTTCCTCTCTTTAAATACTTAGTCAGAAGCACATCTTTCAAAATGTGATCGTCACTCTCCCTACTAGACTGCTCACAAGGTTGAACTTGTGGCGAGGGGCGATGAATTTCTGCAATAATGTCAAAATGTTTCATTAATATATATTTATATTTTTTATAAATACAAGTAGTTCATTTAAAAAAACCTTACAAAGTTGTTTTTTTACCTGGCATGGGCACATCAACATGTTCATCAGTATCCTGTACAAGCTCAACCTGTTCAGTGTTATCTACATCTACATGCTCTACAACTGAATTGTGTAGTATTAGAATTAATGTTCATCATCTACAATTATCTATACAAAATAGTAGAATATTAATAAATTCATTGCCAGGAATCAAAGAATGATCTTCGTCTGGTTGGTTTACATCCACGACATGAACTAGATCATTACTTTCCTACTCAAAGAGGAATAAATAATTTATGTTAATTTTTTATAATGAATAAATTGCATGAGAATTAATAAATTATCATTAAGCTATATAGTTTTTATATACCTGTGCACCAGATGGATCAGCAGAAGATTGTGTAGTATGCCTAGACAAGATTTTTCGGTGTTCAACAATGGCATCAAAGCCCTATTTGAATCCAAGCTTCATGTTTTCCTCGGTGGGAAATTCTTTGAACCGGTTGGCCTACATATTTGCATGATGTCATTAATTTTACATTTTTTTCTAGAATAAAATGAAACTAATTTTCTCTATTTTATTTGGAAGCAGTTTCAGGCTTTGGATACTTACATATCAAGTCGCCAAGTTTGAATAACCACCAGGACCAATCTTGTGTTGACCAATTATTCCATTCTTTCCTTGGTTTCCTTAGATGTGTCCAATAGCCTAATCAAGTGTTGAATTATGTTAGTTGATGTTCCAAATTTGATATAAAAACTAATAATAATAAGGCTTACCATTACATTTTGGAATGTACTGCATACCTCCCTGTTCATGGTGTATCTTTCCTTCTTTTCCTAGACCCTTCTCTTTTCCATCTTGCACTAGGGCTTTCCACTCCCTAGATGGAATCATCATAGGGAGCTCATACCTAGGGTTCTTTAATAGGTGAACCCTATACTGGGCTTATACAATATTCAGATGTTTTCCAGCCTTCTGTAGGACCTTCAATATATTGAAGGTATCTTTTTCGAACAGACCAACCAAGAAATTAGTCAACTCATCCCTTAAATCTTTTTGCTGTCTGTCCCACTTTGTGCGGATGGTGCGCCTAAATATCTCTAAGGACAAATCATTTAGATGTTTATAAAATACATCATTTTCTACAAAACATTAATGCCATCATTAGTCAACATTAAAAAATATTATCGATATATTAGACACAAATTATAAAAACTAAATTGAACAATCTATAATCACCTGGAATCATCTCTATCTTTATTGGAATGAGTTCTTCATTCACCAAAAATGTTTCCACTATTAAACCAGTGCTAGTGGCATGAGAAGATCCAAGAAATGCATACACCTCTCTATCTAACCTTGCATCCACCCCTTCTTCTATAGCATTTTTTGTGGGTCGGTCAACATTGGCTGCACCCTCTACTGGCCTCGGGGGTGTTGCAAAGCATGTAGCCGATTGTTCACTGGAAAATAAGGGATCAATATGTGGTGTATGTGGAGTTTTTTGGTCACTAGGATCAATAACACCTTGAACATCGCTGTAAAGCTACATAACTTCCTGCAAATACAAACCATTGTATTATAAGTTCAATATCATATAAAATTAAAAATTATAAAGTTCTAAATGAATTTACATTATTATTTAGGAACTTACTTGCAATTATTGACATCTCTATAACAACAATTGAATCTTTGATTTGACCTCTTCTATTTGTGGAAATGTTAATGTCAGAAGAAGTAGTTCCTCATTTTTTTCTCCATGGTCTTCTGTAGAATCCTCGACAGGTCTGCAGACCTACTAATTTCATTATATTTCATCAACTGGGAGACCTCAGACTGTAAATATTGTTGAGTTGGTGTTTCATAAATTGAATCCCCTGTCTGCAACAGACATATATAAAACTTTTCTTAGTCTTGTTAGGTGAAAATATTGTCGTTTAATTTCGTTGTAGTATTTTCCCAACTATTTAATTTGTCAATCTGAGGTTCATAGGATTACGAAGAATACACAAAATATATGCAGGAATGAAGAGAAATATGATAATATAACCACCCCTTGCTAGTTGCTAATTGCTAATCTGATCCCCCCTTAAGCTGAAGCACACAACTGCTAATCTAATGCTAGAAGCTGAAACACATGGCTGAAAGTAAATTGCATAAAAGAAAGACAACATATGAAGAGAAACAAGACAACACATGTGAGCTCACATTATCAACAAAGAAATCTTAATTTACATCACAAGAATCAATGACAAAGCATAAAATAATTATGAACAAAAGCTAATAATTACCTTCTCCATATTACAAAGTCAAGACTAACTTCTACAATCTGAGACTAATGTTCCCCTATTCTACTCCAAATGAAGAGATAGCACTCTCTTTTATACATGATTTTCTTTGAGAAGGAGATAACCATCTCATAATAACAGATCCATTATTCTCTCAACCACTCTAAACTAATTTACTATTATTACAAGATATGATCCCTTCAAATCCTCCACATGTCTCTCACAAATTCTTCACATGTCTCTCATAAATCCTAGATAGGATATGCCAACCAAATCTCCATGATCTTATCCTTGGAATATTCTTTGAATAACTATCTCCTTGAAATGGTGGAGGAGATATTCGAGAAGTATTTTCTTTGAATTAATCCTTCACATATTCCTACACATGCAAAATCTCATCCATACTTGAGATATTAGTGAAAAACATGTTAATTTCTAATATTTAATCATAAATTCATTTATAATACTAAAATGAATAAAGTGGAAAATAATAAGGTGAAACCCAAATATATGTATGGAAATGGTATGATGAAAGGTTAATGGGGTGATGAAATGTGAGGAATAGCGAGAGGTAAAGTGGATGAAAATATGACATTTCTGAGTCTCAACATCCTCCCCAACTGAACTTGTTGCATGTCCTCATGCAACCTTGCATGGATCCTCTTTAAAAAAAATGGCGTCTGAACTATGGCTTTGATTGGTAATGTCTTTTTAACAATGAATGTTTTCAGGGTCTGAAATACATGAGTAACAACTGACATTTTCTTATGGTTGGTTCTTGTGTGACAACCATGAATACAAAGAAGGTTGGTTCTTGTGTTAACAACATTCATTTCGTTATCTATTTTCTAGCTGCAATATTAATTTAACCACACACTGACTGTAAATGATAACCTATCAAAAACATCACTGTGAAAAAGAAAATCCTTTTATATTTATGAATCATGACAATATGTATATCAATGCTTATGCAGTAAAGTGTGACAAAGTGTTGTTGGAAAATAAATGTTGATGAATGTCAAATAAGATGAAAAATGGGATAATGGTAGTGAATATGTAGTGAATATAGTTCCCCCTCCCCAACTGAATTGGTTGTATGTCCCCATGCAACTTGGTGCAGGTCATGGAAGTAAAAAGGAAATGGAGCATGATGAGGTAATTTCCAAATTATTCATTGCTAACAGTTAAGGAATTACATGATTAAAGTTTAGAAACAACATACCTCCACTTACCCAAAAAGTAGATGAACGATGCAATAGGAATGTAGCTGTTGTTGCTAGATCGTGGAATATGTCACTGCTACTATGGCTGTAACTATTGGACATTGGAAGTGAAGGAATCAGAACTGTTGCTACTGAATCATGGAGAATATATCACTGCTGCGGGATAAACATGTAACTGTAAATGTTGTTGCGATTGTAATTGTTGTAACTGTTGTATTGCGAAGTGGAGGAATATGAACTACTGAATCATGGAAAATGTGGAGAGCGAAAAGTAGAATTGTGGTACTCTCATATATCTGAAGTCATGCTTCTGTAACTGCTGACGGAGTCATGAAAAAGAATATATAGTCTTCACCTGCTACAAAACCAAATGGTATAGTTCTAATCATATGAATGTATGTGTTGAGGTCGAGCATGAAGAGAAGTAATTGGATTATCAGTCATTAATGAATGTCGTTAACCAATGTGAGGAAACTCACCAATTATGTCAATGAGTGCCAAGGTACCTAAGTACATCTTGCAAAGTGCGAATAGATGTGCTGATGTCAAACCCCTTGCAAAATATGAATATCAAGGTACATTGATGTATTCCCATGATTGTCAATGAGAGAACTTGCCATTAAGGCATGCAAGCCTTTAGGTACTCAAAATCAACTCTAGTCTACATCCCAAATAAGGTGTTGAGGTCGATGGTGGAAAGACTTGGTGATGAAATTGTACGGCTAAAGGGATAGATGATCAATTTTTCAGCAAATTATGGGTCTCGCTATGTTGACCATCGCTTCTCTCTTGCCTTAGAATGTGTCGTTCTTGAAGAAAGAAATAATAGTAGTAGCTGGTAAGAAAAAATTGCATGATTACTTCTTTGGCCACGATGAATAACAGCAATCACAATAGTAGGTACATGTTGCTTCTCTTCGGTGAAAGAAATTGCAATTGCTAGCTACTTGTTGTTTGTAAGTGAGGAATCAATCCCTAAGTTTTTCGGACACAAATGAAAAAAAAAATTCATGTGAATATAGAAGATTTCATATTGTTGAGCAATGAGTCCAATTATGAAGAAGACAAATAATTTTTGTAACAACCATATCTATTAACATCTATACCTTTCCTACGGTGGGTAGATTTGAAATGGGAAGAATGTAAATATAGTGGATAAATCATGGAGGATCGCCTGAAACATGCCGCAGAATGTGAAGTTATTAAGGGGTCGTTATATGTTTTATTGCAATGATTGGTAATCTATGGAAGAAGTGCCTCCCTGACAATGATGCCAAAATGTTAGGAAGAAATATTATCATTTAATTTCATTGTAGTATTTTCCCAACTATTTCATTTGTAAAGCTAAGGTTCATAGGCTTACAAAGCACACGCAAAATATATGCAGGAATGAAGCAAAATTAAGCTAATCTAACCACCCCTTGCTAGTTTCTAATTGCTAATCTAATCCCCCCATAAGCTGAAACACACAACTAATAATCTAATGCTGGAAGCTGAAACACATGACTGAAAGTAAATTGCATAAAAGAAAGACAACATATGAAGAGCAACAAGACAACATATGTGAGCTCACATTAACAACAAATAAATCTTAATTTACATCACAAGATTCAATGACAAAGCATAAAATCATTATGAACAAAATCTAAGAATTCTCTTCTCCATATTACAAAGTCGAGACTAACTTCTACAATCTAAGACTAGTCTTCCCCTAATCTACTCCAAATGAAGAGAGATCACTCTCTTTTATACATGAATTTCTTTGAGAAGGAGATAACCATCTCATAATGACAGATCCATTATTCTCTCAACCACTCTCAACTAATTTACTATTATTACAAGATATGATCCCTTTAAATCCTCCACATGTCTCTCATAAATACTAGATAGGATATGACAACCAAATCTCCATGATCTTCTCATTGGAATATTCTTTGAATAAATATCTCCTTGAAATAATGGAGGAGATATTTGAGAAGTATTTTCTTTGAATTAATCCTTCACATATTCCTACACATTGCAAAGCTCATCCATACTTGAGATTTTAGTGAAAAACATGTTAATTTCTAATATTTAATCATAAATTCACTTATAATACTAAAATGAATAAAGTGGAAAATAATAAGGTGAAACGCAAATATATGTATGGAAATGGTATGATGAAAGGTTAATGAGGTGATGAAATGTGAGGAATAGCGAGAGGTAAAGTGAATGAAAATATGACATTTCTCAGTCTCAACAAGTCTGAAGAAATAGTCTGCACAAAAAATTATATTAACAAAAATTTTCTATCATGATATATTTATAGGATTACATCTATATTTACCTCATGCCTAGATGAGGGTGTGGTTTGATCAATAGCTGGGGACTTACCTCAATCACCCACCTCCAAAAAAGTAGAGAACATTATCACAATGAATGCAATATGTATGTTGGAGACATTTACCCACCATGCACACTTAATTTGGTCAATTTGACCTTGTTAAACCACTATCCTAAGTTTTATTGACTTAATTGGCATCATATGAGCACACTAGGACATCATCATGAGCACACCCATGCCTACCTTCAGTCAAGGAGGCCAACTAAGCCTTCTCCTTCATTTGGGGAGGCCAACTAGAGCACTCCAGGGGTGATCTGAGTGTCATAAATGCACCTAATTGATAACTGATGGTTACAATCTGTTGAGTTGTGAAGGCACCTCCATTCATTATATTTATTATTTTACTAATATTTAATGAACTGGAGTTAACAGAGGTACCTCTGACCACCTTTGATGGCCAGTTTGACTTCAGTTAACCTCATCGAGGTTCATTGGAGTTAATGATGTGGTACCACTTGTTGGTTGGCATGTAGTGACATGCGTCTGAGCTACTTTCAGTTAGACTCAATCATCCATTGCACTTCGAATTAAATTAGGACTTAGTTGAGTCAATTAGGACTTGATCAGTTGGTTAACTTGTGTGTTTACTGTGGCTTATAGTCAGTTAAGATACACCCATTCATTCAATTCGAATGAACTCCTTGAGAATTTGAATTGTATTGGAATCCATGCATCTTGCATTAATATTGTATTATATCATTCATTATTCATTGATTATACAGAGCTGCTACTTCCATTGCAGCACCATTTTGCCAATTTTATGCTTAATTGTCTGAATTCTTTGTGAGACTGTGTTTTTAGTTCCTAGACCACTGTGACAAATTAATATGGTATCAGAGCTCACAATGGGACAAATCTTAGATCTCTCAAAAACAAGGTTTTTGACAGATCTTGCATGAAAAATTGAGCAAAGCTCAAAATTCTAGCACTACACTAGAAGCCAAGTCTTACCACTTAATACCCCAAATTAAGGAATTGTAGGTCAAGCATGCTTGATCAACTATGCTGGGTGTGATGAAAGCCTAAAATGTGTAGGGTGTTCGACCTTACGGTGCCCCTTTTGTTGTGATTTGCAAGCTTTAACAAGTGAAAGTATTCGCTCTAGTAGTTTGAAATGGATTCTTCCATAGAACTCTTTACTCCATTCAATTTCCATTCATGGAAAGGAGATATGGAGATCCAGCTACATGCCATAGGACTCTATCGGGTCACTATGGAAACTGAAGAAGAGCCTACTTTTGTGACAGACAAAGCTATATTCTTGAAAAAAAAAGATGAAGCATTCATATTTTTGTGCCTCTCAGTTTCCTAGGATCTTCTTTTCCATCTCTTGGGATTGAAGACTCCAAAGGAAATTTGGGACAAAATCAAAACCCTATATGGAAAATAGGATGATTTGAGAGTCTACCATCTTGAAAACAAGTTGATGTCTCTCCATCCTTCCAATTTCTAGACCTTAAATGATTTTTTCAGAAATTTCAAGCACATTGTCTTACTATTGGATCAATGTAAGGTGGAGAAGGAGGACGATCAGCTCATCCTCATCATACTCTCCAAACTTGCAGCTGATTATTTGGTGTTTATCTCTACATTTCATGTGGGCAAGCTCACAACCCCTGGATGGAATATGCCTTCACTCAATGCCTTCATTGAGTCCCTAAAAAGTGAACATGATAAGCATGTCCAGATGGGGATCATCAAATCCTCCCATGATCAAGCCCTCCATGTCTTGGGGCCCAAAGATATGAAGGGTAAAGGAAAGCAGCAGAAGAACCCATAAACCAAATTTGAAGCTCCAAAGCCTAAAGTTGAAAACCAGCAGCATGAAGAGCCTTCTAGCTCGAAGAAGAACAAAAGAAAAGGGCATCATGGAAAGGAAAAATTCAAGTGTTCATACTGCATGAAGGGCTTCCACCCTGAACATGCTTGCATGAAAGAGAAACTTGTTGAAGCTACTTCTCTTCTTGAGAAAAATCACATCAATCTTTCGGAAATATTTCAGAGAAGAGATCAGCAAGATCGGGAACCACAGTATGAAAGAGGTTATGCTCTCATGGAAAGCACTTCAAAGTCCAAAGAACTCTTGATAGATTCTAGATCTTTGAATCACATTATTGCTGAAAGAGACTCTTTCTCATCTTTGGAGATCGGCAAATCCATCCCCATCCACATGGGAGATTACTCCACAATCATATCCGAAGGACAAGGTACTGTAGATCTTGAGCATGGTTATTTTTCAAATGGATATGCTACAGAATATATTCAGAAAAGAGTGCCACACTCATCCGTGAAAGGGAAGACCCCTTTTGAAGCATATTTCAGACACAAGCCAGATGTGTTGAATCTGAGGGTGTTTGGGTCCATTGCATGGGCCTGAATTCCGCTTGATAAAAGGAGGGCCTTGCAACCGCAAAGCATAGAATGTATGTTTATCAGATATCCTGATGAATCTAAAGCTTTCAAGCTATTGGATATCAAAACAAAAAAGATCATAATTGAAAGGAGTGTCATGTTCAATGAGCCTCTTTAGGAGGTAGAACTAGTGAAGGAGAAAACTGTTGAATTTCCTTCCTATTCTAATGAATATTTGGATGATGTAATTGGGGGTGATGACCCTAATTTGGATCCTCTAGTTTCTGATATCAATATACAAAAAACATCAAATTTTGAATTAGGAACTGAAGTACAAAATCATCTCCCAACTTGGGCCCGACAGACACTGTCCTCCACAAGTGATAACATTGGAAATCTGGGTGATCCAAGTAGAACCCGATCTGATTTCCAAAGAGTAGGTATTGTGCTCTCTTATATTGATTATTTGTTGTCTGAATGTTGTTATTTGATGACAATTTTAGACCCTAAGTCTTACTACCATGCACAGAAGGATCCAAGATGGCAAGTTTCCATGGATGAAGAGATGAAGTCTCTTCAGAAAAACACTACTTGGGAGCTAGTTTCTCTTCCTCTAGGGAGGAAATTGGTTCAATGCAAGTGGGTGTTTGGGACTAAGGTTGCTGTCGATGGAAGAACTTGCAAATATAAGGCACTTCTGGTGGAAAAATGTATCTACCAGGTCCAAGGCATGGAATACATGCAGCATCCTCATGATCATCATTGGAAGGCATCCAAGAGGACCCTCCAGTATATTCAGGGAACCAGGATCTACGACATTCACTATGCTGCAAACTCTGAGCTAGAGCTGGTTGGTTACACAGATTCTGATTGGGTGGGTGATTCTATTGATAGGAAGTATACTTCTGAATATGTCTTCATGTTTGGTGGTGGCCCCATTTTCTGGTCTAGCAAAAAGTAGGCCGCCATAGCATTGTCTTTAGCAGAGGCCGAGTACCGAGGAGCGGTGAATGCTTGCGTCCAAGTTGTTTGGTTGCAAGGAATTATTTTAGAGTTTGATCTTGTTATTAATTTTTCCACTATACTCTTTTGTGACAATCAAAGTGCTATTAAGATACCCATAGATCCAGTTACCAATCAAAGGACCAAGCATGTAGAGATACACATCCACAATATCAGAAAAGTAGTGCATGACAGGACCATCATTATACAATACTTCCTAACTGATGAGCATATTGTAGACATCTTCATGAAGATAATTTACAAAATAATTTCACTTACCTCTGTTCATTGTTTGGAGTGATTTCATCAAGGTGATCAGACTACTTTTAGTGTTCAGCTTGGGCAGCCGGGGGGGGGGGCTTCCCACTGGGTTGTCCCTCTTTTCCTCACTTAGATTTGTTTTTTAGCATTGTTTGAGTTGCATTATTGTACAGAGTGACCTATGGACTTAATTTTTTGGGCCCTAGCATTTCATGCGTTTCATTTTTCTACTTCTCCTAAGTATAGCTTAAGGGGGGTGTTGGAGATATTTACCCACCATGCACACTTAATTTGGTCAATTTGACTTTGTTAAACCACTATCCTAAGTTTTATTGAATTAATTGGTATCATATGAGAACACTATGACATCAACATGATCACACCCATGCCTGCCTTCATCCAAGGAGGCCAACTAAGCCTTCTCCTTCATTCGGGGAGGTTAACTGGAGCACTCCGGGGGTGATCTGAGTGTCATAAATGCACCTAATTGCTGACTAATGGTTACAATCAATTAATTTGAGTGTTGAGGGTGCCTCCATTTAGTATATTGATTATTTTATTAATATTTAATGAACTGGATTCAACAGGGGCGCCTCTGACCACCTCTAATGGCTAGCTTGACTTTAGTTAACCTCATCGAGGTTCATTGGAGTTAATGATGCACTACCACTTGTTGGTTGGCATGAAATGACATGTGTCTAAGATAATTTCAGTTAGACTCAGCCATCCATTGCACTGTGACATCAGTTAGGACTCAGTTGAGTCAATCAAGACTTGATCAGTTGGTTGACTTATGTGTTTACTATGGCTTACAATCAGTTAAGCTACACCCATTCATTCAATTCGAATGACCTCATTGGGAATTATAATTGTATTGGAATTCATGCATATTGCATGATCATTGTATTGTATCATTCATTATTCATTGATTAGACAGAGCTGCTACTTCCATTACAGCACCATTTTGCCAATTTTATGCTTAATTGTCTGAATTCTTTGTGAGACTATGTTTTCAATTCTAGACCACTGTGACAAATTAATAATGTAAAAGCTAAAAAATACATAACAAAAATAAACATTATGCTACATGTTTTATATGTGTACACTTTTGAATTATTTAGAATGTGGAATTACATTTAGGTTACAAGTTGCCAGAAGGCTCTAGTTGCCCGATCAACAGTTGGGGACTTTTCTTGGTCATCAACTTGTAAAAAAAGTAGACAACATTATCATCATGAACGCAAACAGAAAAACAAAAAAATACATAACAAAATAAACATTATGCTACACGATATGCATGTGTACTATTTTAACATATTTCAAATGGAGTATTACATTCATGTTTACCTGTTTCTCCGATGCTGCATTCGGTTGATCAATAGTCGGTTGGATTCCCTAATGAACACTTTGCATGGAAAATAGATAATATTATATAAATGAACCAAATATACTAATGAAAATACATAACAACAGATATTTTTGTCCATCCTAAATTTTTACAATGGTAATATCGATGTATACTTGCCGCCTTGATTTAGGTCTACTAACATCTACGGAGAGGGAGGTGCCCCTAAGAGAACCCTGCATCAAAAACATACTAAAAATTACCCAATGAAACCAGAATATTCACTAAAACAATTTTCAAACATAAATTTTTGATGTATATATGTTTCATCATGGATCGTGTACTCCTCTCACCTTCTGCTAGGGTGATCAGCCCCCTATCGCTTCCTAATGAAGTTAATATGGGAAATTTAATATAAAATTATAATTATATGCTGACAAAAAATCCTGTAGATGTTAAAATAATTAATAAAATGTTGGGTAAATTGTTCGATGTACCACAACCATACTAACTGTGTTTTTGTCTACACCATTCAAGTCTTAATAATAAGCAGTTCTTCGCTAGCAGCTATTGATTTAATGGCACATACAAAGACATGGCTTCCTTCACACGACTCAAAGATGAATTTGGGTTGCTTAAGTGTAGACCCTGGTTGTGTACTATTTATAAGCCCCGCAATATTAACAGTTTCTTTTGGCCTTCCGTCAATGTACAACGTTTCTCCTTTATTTTGAGCTTTGTCTTTCAGTTGTATATAATTTGCTGACAACCCATATCTACACATACTTCATATATATTGGACCAGGTGCATCCAATCACTATAGTTGTAAGAGGTTCCAACATACTCCATCAACTTTGTACATCTCTTGTATCCAACCTTTATGCCATCCATGCAAAACAACCCCAATCTATCTAATGACGATGGTGCAATTCTATATGTCCTCTCATTCACACAAAAATCAGTGTTTACTTCAGGAATATCCCTAGTCACCCATTTTTTCACTAGGTGTTTGTACCTTAAGGGCACCTCTATGTCTCCTACTATCTCATCATCATAGGAACATGACCCCCATCCTTTGAGAAAAAAGTCCATGTGTTATTGAATTTTCTTCTGATCTTATGGAATCTAGTTGATATAGCCCTTGTAGACCTACTTGATGTCTCACTTTCCTCTAGCCTTCCCAAACTCCCCTCGCTGGAGGAAGACAAGTCTGAAAAATACCTATTTGGTTCTACCTGCACCATGGCTAGAAAAATATTTGGAAAATAATACCAAAATACCAGCAAAAACTTGGAAAGACTTATAAGCATGACATAATGTCGATATCATTATCCTGAATAATATCAATAATTCCCTAGTATAACAATTCAACACATAGTCCTTTAACAAATGCTTCATATGCTTCAACCAATTAATCTCAAAATACAAACTATTTTTTTACAATATTCCTAGGTGTACCTATTTTAATTTAGTTTGTTTCCTCACCCAAAAATATAAAAGACCCAGTTTACGGATCTCAATATATGTGATAAAATCATTTGCAAATATTCTATATCTTTTTCCCAGAAGAAAAATAGGTGTTCTAGCTTGTTATTCAGTAGTGAATAAAAGGTAACTTTTACATAGTCCTGGAAATAAGTCAGTCCATTAATGAGTGGAGATCATAAGTATCAAAAAATATCTAAAGGGGAGGGATGGAACCCACAATCCCAAGATGACTAAAGTAGAAATACCACATGGAGAACATAAGGATCCCAAAGGAGGTATCGAGGGTGGAGAAAACACACCCCTAAGGGGGTGAAAATAAACTCTATATCCCCAACTAAAATAAGAAACATGTTGATGTATCCCATAGTAGAAAGAACCCATAAATACTATGCTGCACAAATAAAAAAGATCTTAAATTAATTGTATCATGCCTTCCTCAATGATTTCTCCTTCAAAAAGTTATGACAAGGAGAGGAGTCCAACCTTCATATGCAATGCTTCCTTGGATAAACGGTCTGCACTTATATTGTGCTCCCTATAGACATGTATAAATTCATATAAATGAATTTAAGATGTCATTGGTATAGCATATATGTCGGATATCTGATAAAATGCATTACTTTCTCCAACCTCTATAGACGAGTTCACGTTTTAAGGGCTTCTAACACTACACCCACCTGATCACACAACTTCTAGGTTAGTTCTCCAATCTAAATTGGTTTGATTATTCATTTTCTTGGCCACTCCTCTCTCCTTGCTCTACATCCATAGTCTTACATATAACTTAGAAAAAAATCCAACTCATCACAACAAATTCCCATCCGAATCTTGTCTTGGTAGCCATTATGGTTTTGAGGTTGTATCACTTGCTTCCGGATCCATCATTTAGGGTTGAATTGAAAGGAATTATTCATGTTTAGGTTTCAATTGAATGGATTCATTCATGAATGGAGTGGAAAAATTCCATCATTTGGGGTTACAACCAAGTGTTGAGAGCTATATGAGAGATAACAATAGATAAACAATAGGGAAATTAGGGTTTACAAGTTTTGGAAAAAATGAATAATGTAGTCCTGAGTTTGTAGATCTAAGGTGCAAGGATATGCTAGAAATGAGGAAACATAAAGGATACACAAAGGAAACATAGACATAAAAATTTCATGGAATAATTGTTTCATTTATACTACAATGTCTATTCCACACCCTAGCTAGCCTATGGAACCACTAAGGTGAAAAAGGATGTATAGAATTATCAGGACAATTTCTATAACTGAAAGGAAAGGGTAGGATTTTCAAAGTATGCCATTGTTGAAATTTTATGTTGGATCAATTGTTTGAAAACCACAATACTTACTTATGAAACACAAGGAGAAAACATTCCTTCTCTGGACATCAATCCCTTATAATTCCATCCCTCCAGTGCTATTCACTTTGGCATATATATGTCTAGACTACTATCCATTAATTTACAACAAAGTTTATGTGAATCATTCTTTTAAGTCCATGTTTTACTAAGTATACTAAGCGGTGAATAATGAAGAAGCTACCAATATTTTGGTTGAAGTAGGATGCACAAGATGCTTGAGTCTATATAGGTGGAGAAATTCCTGACTTCCATTGCTAGTGTCAGATGTATCTAACCTACAACATAAACTACAATTTTGAATGTATGGGTAGGGCCTATTTTCTCTTCAAAGAAAGATAAGGAAATCTAATGGGTGTACTGAGAATAATAAGAATAGGGTTGCATTTAAGTCTTGAGCTATGTCAGCTAAAAAAAGAACAAGCATTTGTGCTTATAGTTTGGCACATAATCAACTCCATCAATGATTTATTAATGAACTCGACCAAAAGTATTTTTACAAAGTCCTTGTTACAGCTTCATCTAGCACGTGTGATTAAGCCCATAAAGAAAAGCTATCCCAACTATAACCTAAGGGTGTTACCTATTGTCACCTTAGTAACAATTTTTCTACACTTCCAGTAGGATCTTGTCATCAAAATACAATATCTCTCACCAATAATTGTTGCTGTGCACACTAAATATTCCTTAGAGACCATATAATGGAGAATCTTCTATAGGTCAATCATTGATGGTGTGTCAAATATTGCCAAAAATAGACATAAAAATATTGATCCTATAACCTCTGCCCACCCCTTGTGCTGGAAGACAAACTCAATGTATTGATGCATTTATGACATA
Organism: Pseudotsuga menziesii; assembly: GCA_001517045.1. NCBI lineage: Eukaryota > Viridiplantae > Streptophyta > Pinopsida > Pinales > Pinaceae > Pseudotsuga > Pseudotsuga menziesii. Next base: position 687,184 of record LPNX011112878.1, read on the forward strand.
GGATGGACCATATTTCAGGTCTCTTCCATGCCCAAAACTCAAATTAGATATGCCCTAAAATGTTGTTGATTAATGTTATGAAGGCAGAGAGACAAATGAAAACATGCATAGCTTTCCAGCCACAATTGAAAACCAAGCCTCCTATTGCTCGCCTTTACGAACAAAACTAACCTAGGACATATAATAAGGCTCTCATTATTATTCAAAATAGTACCAGACCTAGATAATGTTTACACATGCTTAAGAGGATGCGATGTGCTCAGAATGTCGTTCACTAGGAATTAGCCCAGTTTAGATCAACAAAACTCCAATTGACCTCCCATCATGACCTATGCATGATTTTGTAGTATTTTACAATTCATTTGTAGTATTTTCAAGCCTATGCATGATTTTTCATAGTCATGGATAAGGTAAATAGTTACATCTTCTTAATTTTTAAAGTCTTCCATGTGGTTTAATCCCAAGAACTCAACATAATATGCATGCCTAACAGTGAAATCTTACACTAGTATATATTAATAATTTTATGGTGCCATATTTCATTAGAGAAAAAGGTGGAAGAAAAAGTTTCAAGTGCCTTCTATTTTTTCTTGAACTCATGTCTAGCAGCAGAAGGCAGCCTCATATGCATATTTTGGGCTGACATATGCAATTGAACAGTAGTTCTAGGCGTGTTTTAGCAGCGAATAATGAGCAAAAAGCCAATTCTAGGCTAATTTTGTGAGTTGAGAAGCAATTATGCTATGTTCTGGGTGAACTTTATTGGTGTCCATTTTTCATGTCCTCTAGATCACTACTCTATCCTATTAATGGAAAAAGAGATATAAAGCAACTTTTAGGATCCTAAAAAGGGTTTCAATTGAATGGATTTCGTAAGTTTTTTGGAATACTAGAAAGCTCAAATTTATGCTAAGTTCTTTCTAGGAGAGTACATTGTGTCCTCTACTATTACATCCCAGTCGGATATGATGTCCTTCCTCATTGTGGTGGTAATAGGAAATTTATTGATGTTAAGGATTATGCATTGTGCATTATATTGGCTTATAAAGCTAAGCCTTTTGAAACAACAACAAACAAGTATTTACTAGCTTCATCACAACTCCCCTCCAAGCATATAGGACATAGACATTTTAAAATTGAAATATTCATCTCTATGAGAAGAACTTGAAAACCTTACAGTTATCTTTATAATTTTATTTCCTGAATGCGGTTATCTAGGAAGAATTGCAACTTGATATTCTAGGAAACCATGTCTTCTTCAAAATGGGTGGGAGACACCATTAAATAAGCTATAGGGAAATCATTCCCCTTTTGTATTCTCATAGTTTTATAAACAATCATTGTCTTAGCCATTTGCTCTTCCATCTCTTGTAGTATCTTGAGTCCCAAAATTGCTTGGTACTTTAAGTGATTGTTATAGATGATTTTACCACTCTAGGTGAATCACTCTTTAGACCCCTTGGACATTTTTTTGTCCTTTGATGTTTCCTAGACCATCCCTACAAATATGTGAAAATACATATACGCGACTTTTAAACGCCTAATCGCGTACATACGTGGGTTTGACCACTAAAACCGTGTACATCGGTATGTGTGCAAAATTCAAATCCTTCTGCAGACTCTTTAGACCCCTTGGACAATTTTTTGTCCTTTGATGTTTCCTATACCATCCCTACAAATATGTGAAAATCCATATACGCGACTTTTAAACCCCTAATCGCGTACATACGTGGGTTTGACCACTAAAACCGTGTACATCGGTATGTGTGCAAAATTCAAATCCTTTTGGATTTTTCCTTGACATGGATCTGACTCACTTGACTCCTGGCCTTCCATATGCCCTGAGATTGCTCGGGTTTGACCTTTCATTACCCCTTTGAAAATCTATATAAGGAACTCTTTGGTACATTGAAGGCATATGAGAGAATTGAGAGCAAAGAAACTATAGTCCATTGTTGCTGAAACTTGTGCTTGAGTCTGCATCCCTTTGTCCCTTGGAGCACTTTGGTGTTCTTCCCAAGCTTGCCTTTTCTTGTGAGCTTGCTATCGAGAGATGGAGGGATTGAGGTGGTGAAGGCCCAAGTGGGGGATTCAGTTTTTCTAATTCACAAATGTGCTGACAGAGGTTGTATCCATTGTAATATCTGATTTTATATTAATAGAAATATCTTTTCCTGTCCAATAATGTATGTTTGAATGAATATTTTATCCATGGATGATTTCAAATGCTTATACATTGTTGATTATATATGCTAGAATAGATCTAACACCAATATATATAGTATGCTTGTTTTGTTTACTTGTTTGTTGAGGAAGTGATTTATCAATTGAAGCTGAAGTTGGAATGCTCAACGGGGATCTACTTCAACCGTTTGGAATAAGGTACGATGTCTGATCCTTTAGTGTTAGATATTTTATTTCTATTGCATATTGGAAAGGATTGATTTCTGGAGACAAGTTGTCTGTTGTGGTACCCCAAGCCATAGGAATTTCTCTCCGTAACAGAATTGGCGACTCCGATGGGGATTTCCTAGTAGTTGTCCTTTCGGGATTTTTTATCGGCATTGAATGACTTTGAATTGCTCTTTTTCTCTTGTTTCTGTGTCGGGTCTGGGGGCATGTTTTCCTGGTAGTGTCTGATTGGTGTGAAGTTTGTCTCATCTTGTCTGTTTGCCTTAATTTTTATGCACCTTTCTTCCTATACATGAGTTTTTAACTCATAGTCATGTATATACGTGGGTTTCTCTGCTATTTCTGCGTACACACGTGGGTTTACTGCGAACAGTCATGGATGCCCTTATTTTTTCCTTCTAAAAGAATATGGATGATTTCTGGGTGAATGTTGATGATTGTTGAGTCTCCTTTGATACTGATCAAGTCTGTATACACCTCTATTTCTGACCAAAGACGTTTTTTTTAGGGTAAATTTTCTTTTTTGAAGAATGTTCTTGTCATTGCATTTTCAATTTTTTTTGTTTTGGGATTAGTGCATTAGATTTATTTTACCTTAGTACTTTGCTTGAGTGCTGCTTGAGTATGCTTGCAGAGTCTGGGGGTTGTAGAACCATTCTTTTGCTTTAATATCTCATCTTTATTTCAAAAAATCCAAAAATATTTGCTTATCATTATGCATTGCATCTTGCATTTTGCATAGTACTTGCATTATATTTGCTTTGAAGTATTAGTCAGGATTTCATATAGAAAAGTTTGCATTTATCATTTGAAGAAAAATTGTGCATTACACATAGTAGCATACCCTGTTTTTCATGGACACAATGCATTTGCATTGATTTTTAGGTGTGCATTTTACTTCATGTTGTGTCATAACGCCATTAGTTGCATGGCCATATACCTCTTTTGAGTAATAAATCCAATTAAAATCAACGCTTAAATTAAAATGAACTACACTATTTTATTTGATAGGGTTCACCAACAAGATTAGGTTTTAGGGTCTTGGAATAGTTCATTGTGAGTACATTCTCCAAGACCACTTAACAACAACATGGATGTGTCTTTCCATGTGAGTTTGTGAAATTCCTTGGTATAACCAGTGTTTCTCAAGATCATCCTCTCAAAAGGGAGTTAAGCATGAGGCAGTGTGAGCCTTTATTGATTGGGATGACCCCTAGTCATAACTGAGTAGCACCAGATATATTTTTAGGATTGTATTCATATCTGGGGGCTCTTTCGAGAGTTTTGGTATTTGCTACCCTGCCCATATGGTCAATCCCACCTGCAACTGTCCACTTGAACATTGATTATATTGAGGTGACCTTAGTGGCCTTACCTAAGATATCAAGGGGGTACTTTGCAGGGGTTATTCTGCGGGTGTCTCGGCCAGGTTGGGGTTGGACAACACAATCTCTTTACACGTTGAAGCTGAGGGCCACAATAATTGGTTATGTACCTCCGCTTGTTGTGTATGGGAGTCTCAAGCCTCTCTTAGGTGAGACATACCTGCTTCATTCAGGAGCTCACTTATCCTACCCTTGATTACTTGTGGTTGGCTTTAGATTTTATTGGTGATTGCTCTATGCACATTAGCTTGCCTAGGGTTTACGTAAATAGAGAGTCTTTTATATTTTTTGAGTCATTGTGGATTTGGGTGTGGTACCTCGTTGTTCTTGTCATTTAGTAGGACTTCCACCTTCTACGTCTCCTCCTCCTTTGAGAGAGAGAAATAGACAGTCCAAGTGAACTACTTTGCACATTGATTCACACACCATGGGAGGCCATATAGAAGGTATTCTCGAACCACCTTCTCCCATTCATGTGGAAGATGGGGAGTTTACTCCTAACTATGATCCTTCACCTGATTTGATTGAGTTAGGTCCTGTGATTTATGAGATAGGAACTTTTCATGATAGACCTACTTACTCTATGGTTGATTCCACATTGACGCATCGCCAGTATGGAATGCTGGAGGATGATGAGACTAATTTTGAACCCGCGAACACTAGTTATGGTATTTATGGTATGTCTAGTTTTCCTACACATGATTTGGCATTCCATGTCGAGTTTGAGTTTGAGCCTAACACTATGCCTAGGGGCACTCTCATTCCTTACCATGCGGAGAGGTTTAAGAGCACAAGTCACATTGCACCTTCCATCTCAATGGTGGAAGCTACATCACATATTCCTCCTAGGTATAAGGTTAGTGATCCTATTAGGATACTAGATCCAAGACGAGTTATTATAGGGAATAACACGTACATAATTACATAGGTCCCTCTGTCCTCTGTCCCTACTTCTTCGAATGTTCACCCTCCACCTCATTCATGTGGTTCTTCAGGCTGGAACATTGCTGTGAGTCATGTCCGTACTGCTGTTACTCAACCAGTTATGTCTCAGGTTCATGTACCACCCGTTGTTTTGGGAGGTTATGTTCATACTTCTATAGGTCATGTTACTACTTCCAGAGCGTATATTCCTACTTCCAAAATGTATATTCCTACTTCTGGAGCGTATATTCCTGCTTATGGAGTGTCTCATGGGACATTTCATGCAATGACTTGTGGACCTTATTATGGGATGCAGTATGGATAGGGTTCACCTTATGGGTGCGGGTATCAACAACCCACTTACTCTCCAAATTACGGCTTTGTAGCTCCAAATAGTCAAGGTACACCACACTATGGTGCTTCCATGTCACCCTATACGGGTCAAATGGGAGGAGGGAACTATGGCCAAGGCCATGGTGGTTATGGTAATCAGACCTATGTGAATCAAAACTATCAAGGAGTGGTCCATTAACCTAATCATCCTAGGCTCCCTTTCCTCACAATGTTGAATCTTCCTGACTTGTCAAGATTGACGAACGATCCTATAGCTCATGAATTGGCTTGGTCGGCTATCCCTACTAAGCTTCCCTCAGACATACCCAAATTCAAGGGAAAACCGGAAGAGGATCCAAGCGAACATGTTAATACCTTTCACCTATGGTTCTCTTCGAATTCCTTAGACCAAGACTCCATCTGTTTAAGGCTATTTCAACGCACCCTTAAAGGGCCTACTGTGAAATGCTATATAGAGCTGCCTAGGGGGGCATTCTCTTTGTTCGATGACCTAGAGATGAATTTTCTTAACCACTTCCAGCTACCAGTGTGTTATGACATTGGTACAAAAATCTTGTCAACATTTCGACAGGATAAACCCACACATATCTCGGATCATATCCAAGAGTGGCGTAGATGGAAGAGGTTGATTAAAACCTTTATACCGTCGGAATTCCTCCTTGAATGGTTCCTTAAGTTGTTATTTCTGTATATAGCGAAGGATGTTTCTACATCCAGAGTGCAAAATGAGGAACAAGCCATTTTTAGGGTGTAGAAACTGGATTTGATTTATGCTCAATCCAATTTGTTATATGAGATTATTCCCAATGCTCTGTGTTCTAGTTTCGACCCCAAAGTTAAACCTGGACCACATGCCGATGGAATTGTTGGTTGTGTGAGTGCTCAACTTGCAGATTCGGTTACAAAACAAGTTAGTCAATTTTCAATAAACCAATCTGCTTCGGGACAAGCTATGATTTCATCCCAACCCACCCAAACGGTGAGTGTACTTTTGGCGCAATTGTCAGACCAGAAGGGTAACCAACAGCCCGGACGGAATAAAAAGAAAGGTAAGAATAATCATAAGGGTGGGAATAGGAATGAGAATGATAATAAAGGAAAGAAAGCCTGTGATTCTAGGGGGGACAAGAAAGCTAAACATAAGGTTAAAATTCCTTGCAAGTTGTCTAAGGAAGATCACCTCACTTACTTGTGCCCTCGTATCAATGAAGCCTCGCAATTATTGGCACAGGGCCCAGCTGTGATGACTAACCCTTTACCTCACAATAAAAATATGAAATTGAGGACCCATGATCAGTCTGGTGGTGATCAAGATCTGCCGGAGGGTAGTGGTCATGGTTGCATTAACATGGTACGTGCTACGAAAGTTGTGTCCCATGCGAAGGACTATGGTTTGTCACAACCCAACCCAGGTGAGGAACCTGATCCACCAGATAATCCTTTGCATATTGAAAAACCTGTGGATAAGCCTAAAGCTACACCTCACATTCCTAAGGGAGTCCTTAAGCATTTGGGGCACAATCCTAATGCCCGAGCTGCCTAGAACTATTCTGTTGTCGAGGATTTGGGCCATACTCCTTATGTGATGTTTGCATTAGAATTGATTCATAATTGTCCTTCATAGAGGAAGGCTTTGCTTTTTTCCCTTGGTGTGAATGATGATAATTATTCCTCCATGATTAAATTTGAAACCACAAGACTTTAGCCTCGCTTGCCTTACTATGTGTCTCTTTTGATTCACACAGAATGTCTTAACATGATCGTTAAGCACACTGTGATTAACAAAGGTGCTACTACTTCTGTGATGTGTTTATCATGTTGGAAGGGTTTAGGTTCCCCTTGTTACCACCTAAGTTGTACATAGTGGTTTTCTATCAAGTGAGCCTGGTGAACCAGATAGGGTTAACTTGTTCAGACTTCAAAAGACCTGTGGAAGCACTTCTGGGAAGTGCTTGTTGTACTATATGTGACATGTTCATACCCCATGAGGGAATTGTAATAAATGTTCTAGCATGATAGTGTCTATAAAATACTTGATCTCTTAGACTTCATTTGTCAATCCGATCAGCCCAGGGTGTTTTTTCCCTTGGCTATTATGGGTTGTTGAACAAACGACTGATAATTTCTTAGTTTTTCACTCCATACCTCCAAACTTGGGGTGATAAAATTGGCATTTAGGCCTATTGAGGTTATTAGAGTCTATGTGTCAATGTATAAGCATGCTAGAATCATTGTTGAGTCATATGAACATGTCTAAGTCCCCCTAGTTTTTTTCAATTTTTCAATTTTTTTATTTTTTCAGTGTTTTTTATTAAAATTTAATTTTTCCAAAACTTAGGCTATTTTTTAATAGTTTAATTGGAAAAATTGATTTTGTAATAAAAGTGGGCCAAATAATCCATTTCAGTCATGTATGTGCTCATTTTCAAGATAAGAGCACCATGTAAACCCAGGGACCCACTATTTCCTAGTTTTGAGTGATTTTCCATCACTCAGGTTAGAAAGCCCCAAAAATCAATTATTGATTATTTTAATTAATAAATTGATGAATAATGGAGAAAATACAAAATCCAAAATCAATGGATTCTCAGTCAATTTGATTGAAATCAATCAGATCTGAAGCAGATTGACTGGATCTGACACATCCTTGACTGAAGGAGGTGATCAAATCAGATCCATAGTTGATCTTCATCTATATTCATGGGGAATTGTGCCCTCTCTATCTCCTCCAAATGTGTGGACTCTCCTGGATTCTCTATGGAATGGGGTGTCAGTGTATGGGTTGATGTGTCAGCTCAATCAAGCCCTCGATTGACAAGTAGGCTTAGTTCAGCTTCATTTTTGCATTGATGGACTCTCCATTAGTTGATTTTAGTTGATTCCATGAGTAATTGCGCCCCCCCTAGGATAGATGGCCTGTATTTTGTATATATCCAGGCACAACCTCCTCTTCCAAGCTATTTAGAATTGGGATTGACGTGATGCTGCTATTGTACTGTTTTTAGTCTTCATTTGAAATAAAGAAAATCTTTGGAGGCAAGACAGTGTGGTGCCATTGCATGTGTGGATGATTATTTCCATTATTTTACATAGATCTATCTTATCAAAGCCCATAGTCTAGATATTTCTCTTAAAAAGTGTTGGAGACATTTACCATCATACTCACTCTTTAGGCCAAATTGGCCTAGTTAAAACACTATCCTAAGTTTAATTGACATCAGTGCAGCATTAATTACCATAATCCCAGTCACTCCCATGCCTACATACATTCAAGGAGGATAACTTAGCCTTATCCTACAGTCAAGGAGGCTAACTGGAGCACTCCAGGGGTGATCTGTGTGACATTAATGCACCTAATTGCTAACTGGTGGTTACTTTCAGTTCAACCAATCAGTTATAGTCAGTTAAGGTGCCTCCATTCATTAGATATATTATTTAAATGATTATTTATTATTATTTAATGAACTGGAGTTAACAAGGCGCCTCCACCAACTTCTGATGATAAGTTCAGCTTCAGTTAACCTCATCAGGGTTCATTGGAGTCATGCAGTACTAGCACTTGATGATTGGATTGCTATGACATGTGTTTGATCTCCTTCAGTTGAGATTCAGTCATTTATTACAATCCAACTTCAGTTAGGGTTGGTGAGTCAATTAGGGTTTTGGCCAAGTGGTTAACTGAGTGAGATTGCATGGCAAAGAGTCAGTTAAGCTAGACTCACTCATTGAATTCGAATTGTCCCTTAGGTATTCGAATTATTCATGGAGTTAAGCCATTTCTATGCATGGATATTGTAACCTTTTATTGTCTATAAGATATACAAAGAGGAAACCTATTTGGTATTCCAGTTATTTCCAATTCATGAGTATTTTTTTAATAATTCTTTGATGATTTTGATTCCTAGTTCCTAGATCATGTGCAAGAATTAATATGGTATCAGAGCTTACGGCGGGACAAAGATCAATCTCTCAAAAACAAGATTTTTGACATATTTCTCCATGAAATGTGAGCAATAGCTCAATTCGACCTTACGGTGCCTTTTTGTTTTGATTTGTAGGTCTTAACAGGTACAACTTCAAATGGACTCATCAATCCCTCTTCTTACCCCATTCTCAAGCTATTCAAAATGGAATTTGAAGATGATTGCATCTCTGAAGAGACGAGGTCTCTATGAGGTGTCTATTGGAATTGGAAGAGATACTTATGAGAATGAGAATGAATGGCTAAATTATGGTGATAGAGCTTTTGGAGCAATATGTCTGGCCCTTGATGATAGCTTGTACTACCTTACTTGTTCTGCTGAATACCCAAAGAATTTCTGGCCAATATTGGACAGAACCTTTGGCAAGCACAATGAGGATCATAATAGTACTTTGGAGATCACAACTAGCACCACAAGATTTCTTCACTCAAAATTATTAGCCACTACTCTCTCTGATGAAGTTGTTCAAGATGAAGATGAAGCAGAATCTTCTACACATTCAATTCGAATTGAAGAAAGTCTCCATGAAGTGACTCCTTCTCCTGATGCTCTAGAAGTTCATGAGATCTATGATATCTCATATTCTCATATTGATGAAATAGAAGAAGACATTAAAATCTATGATATTGAATAAAAGTACTACTGTACTTCCATGCAAACATTCACCGGTGATTTTCCTTTGAATTCTGTGCAAAATTTACCAGTAATTGCTTCCGAAAGTGAAGAGAAATTTGATTTTTCTCCCTCTAATGTTGCTTCTGGTGTGAAAATATGTAAAAAATTGGATATTTTGGAATAAATATCAGATTATAAGAGTGACACATTCGCTCCCCATGATCTAGATCTTCCAGCAAATTCCTGCAGGATTGCATGCACAAAAATTCAGAATTTTGAAGAAGAAGAAAACTGTGCATCTACCGTCTCGGTTGACCATGATTTTAAATCTGATATGAACCTTATTGGATCTGATATGATCTTATTTGGATCTGATCTGATATTTCTTGGTTCAAAATTTCAGGTTCCTGAACCTTCAGTACTACTTGTAGCTATTCTTATCAATGGTGTGAAGAAACAAGTACCGCAAGTCTCCTTCGAAACTGCTGCTGGGGATTTGATTTCATTTCACAGTTTTGGATCTGTTGTGAACTTATTTAGATCTGATTTACATTCTGATATGATATTATTTTGTTCTTATTTTAAAATCCAAGAGCTTTCATTCATGCTTGTAGCTGCTCTCACCAATTTCGGTGTGAAAAATCAAGTACCGCAGTTCTTCTTCAAATTTGCTAATGGGGATTTGGTGTTAGTTTCCTCTTATGAGGTTGCTGATATTTTATTTTGTGATTCATTAGCTATTTCAGAATCTATATCATATTATGGAGCTCAAGCATTCACTCTCCAGAGTCCTGGGTATTCTCTACCTTTGGTCACAGGCTCATCTCCTCACAGAACTAGTAAAGAGGAAGACATTCTGCATCCGCCTGGACATTTGCTCCTAAACATTGAGGCTGATTTTACCACTCATGGTTTTCTGTTCAAGGATAAAACATATCAGTTTCTTGAGTGTTCCACACATGGTTCGAATCCTCAAGAACCTTTTCTCTCTCTTCAGATGATTTCAGTTGCTCTACAAGGGTCCAGTTTTCACCATGTAGCTGTTTATATTTCCGATTCAGTTGAGTGCATTGTTTTTCTTCTGAAGTGGAAGATTCCTCCAGACATATTCATTTAGTTTGGATTCAGAGTTTCACATGCATAGTCTTAGGATTCTACTGCATAGAAGAACCAATTTCTGATTTACTTCTTAGTTTGAGGGGGGGTATTTTTCCCATGAGGTTTTCCCCGTTTCCTTGGTTATATTAAGGAGTTAATTTATTGTACAGGGTGACCTATGGCCTTTGTTGCTAGGGCCATAGCATTTTATGCATCTATGTTTTCTAACTCTTCCTAAGTATAGCTTAAGGGGGGGTGTTGGAGACATTTACCATCATACTCACTCTTTAGGCCAAATTGGCCTAGTTAAACCACTATCCTAAGTTTAATTGACATCAGTGGAGCATTAATTACCATCATCCCAGTCACTCCCACGCCTACATACATTCAAGGAGGCTAACTTAGCCTTATCCTATAGTCAAGGAGGCTAACTGGAGCACTCCAGGTGATCTGTGTGACATTAATGCACCTAATTGCTAACTGGTGGTTACTTTCAGTTCAACCAATCAGTTACAGTCAGTTAAGGTGCCTCCATTCATTAGATATATTATTTAAATGATTATATAATGATTATTTATTATTATTTAATGAAATGGAGTTAACAAGGAGCCTCCACCAACTTCTGATGGTCAGTTCAGCTTCAGTTAAGCTCATTAGGGTTCATTGGAGTCATGCAGTACTAGCACTTGATGATTGGATTGCTATACATGTGTTTGATCTCCTTCAGTTGATATTTAGTCATTTATTACACTCCAACTTCAGTTAGGGCTGGTGAGTCAATTAGGGTTTTGGTCAAGTGGTTAACTAAGTGAGATTGCATGGCAAAGAGTCAGTTAAGCTAGACTCACTCATTGAATTTGAATTGTCCCTTAGGTATTCAAATTATTCATGGAGTTAAGCCATTGCTATGCATGGATATTGTAACCTTTTATTGTCTATAAGATATACAGAGAGGAAACCTATTTGGTATTCTAGTTATTTCCAATTCATGAGTATTTTGTTAATAATTGTTTGATGATTTTGATTCCTAGTTCCTAGATCATGTGCAAGAATTAATAAAAAGTTTCATAAGCATCCTAGATCTAGCTTTAGGGAAATCGTCCTTTTCTTGCATGGAGATTTAAAGAAAATTTGTAGCTTGCATGCATTAGATTTCCATTTTCTGTTATAAAAGATAAATCCAGAAATCAGTGCACATCTTATTGGCTTCCCAAACAACAATCCAAGATCCCAAGGAAAGCTTGCTTTCCTTGGTTCCTTTTTTACCTCTTTTTTAACTAATTTTTACTTAGCCTTTTTCGGTTAAAAGTGACCTGACCCAAAGGTACTTTCAGAGTTATTTTGGGAATATTTCAATCTGATATGATTGCTGTTTTTTAGCAGGTCTGACAGAAAATAAAGGAAGCTGCTGTTCAGAAGTGGCCTCAGGAGCATTCAAATCCCCCCAGGGGTCTCCCTTTTCACTAAAATTTAAAAAATTTTGCAAAGTTGTAAGATATTGGTTTCATCTTGTATAAGGACCAAGAGTTTTCTGATATTTCATTTCACTGATATTGCAACCAATAATAATAAAATTATTTTTTGAATAGGCTCTTTCAAGCCCATTCCCATCCCCCTTGGGGGGATTTGCGTCGGTGTCCTTTTGGTTGCTTTTTGCTCATTTATTTTTCAAACTAGCATTGATGTAATCTGTAGGGTAGTATACTTGCTTTTATCATCAATTTCATATTCCACATTTTGTATTTCAAAGTAATCATAATACTTACCCCACGACTTCCCGATTGACCCGAAAGGGGAAAGAGATTCGTGGTAGGACTAATTAGAAAACCCGAATTGTGTATCTATTTTATTTTTTGTCATTTGTTTTTCAGCTTTTATAAAATTAACCCCTCCTTGATTTCCCGATTGAGATCCACTTGGATCAAAAGAGGTTCCTAGAGGGTTTTCTTGTAAACAAGAACACCCAGTTTAAAACTTACTAAAATTGACAAGACTCCAATGTGTATGCTCTGCACTTAGCTGCGGTTCATCCGATCAGTCAAGCTGTATCAAAAGAACTTGAGTGACTATTTTAGTTAGGACTCATTCTCCCAAATTAACAAACCAACAGGTGAAAATCCAACACCTAGATTGAACCATCACGGTGGTAAAATACCCAAAGGAAGCGGGAACTTCTGAAAAGTGACCTCGGGGCACCGATCTCTATCACACCCTAACGGGTGTGTTATGAACAATAGCCTTAAAGACTCCATTCAACCCACATATTCCTTGCGGGTAGCCGTGAAGGTTTAGTTTTGGACATACTCCAAGTACTCTCGGGTATATTTGGAGTCCCCCTTTTGCCTAATTTTAATCAATTCACACTTAAAATTTAACCTAAAAAGTACCAAGAGGCAATCGCAAAACACTCACTCCAAGCACATGCAAGTACGTTGTTTCTATTTTTTTGATTCCATTCTAAGGCACTGGTTATTTTCTTGCTTTATAAATATATTGTGTCTCAGCATTGTGCTTTCATGTGTTTATTTTCTTATCTTGTCAACTTTGATTGTCTATAGTTAAATATTCAAACTTCTAAGTAACTTATTTAGTTTAACATCACCACACTAAGTAATTATCCTTAGTGACTTAATAGGGTTTACCCCCCTTGGCTTCATTAGGATTTGAGCCTAAGTGGAGGAGTCAAGAACAAAGTGACAGCCTTGACTCAAGACTTGCCCACAAGGACACACCGAGTGGCTTGAAGATTTCTGCCACGTGATCCAGGTGTGTGAAAGCCGGCAACACTTTTTGGCGTTGTTGCTGGGGATAAATATTTTTATTCCCAAGTACGACTTAGCTTAAATTTTTTCTAAACAACTAAAAAGATAAAAACTTTTGATTGATCTAGTCTTTAAAAAACATAAAAATTAAAACTCAATCCATTTGGTGACTCCACTGTCTAACATCCCTTCAAGAATTTCTACCCAAAGAAACCGCCGACAATTATTCAATCCTCTCCCTGATCCCGAAAGGTTTATTAGGGAAAGATTGAATAGGCATAATTTTCGTAGAAACCTTGAAGATTTAGGAGACCAATCCCTCTCAGATATCCATTACATATTTGTAGAGAGTCATACCTTCCAATCCCAAGAAATGACGAAATTTTACAAACCCCTTGACTTTTATCAGATAGTAGGTGCTCCTCATGACATTCCGAATGATGCTATTAGGAAGCTCCCCATATTCGAGGGAAATAATGCTACCACTTCCAAGACTCACCTTCGAAAGTTTGAGAAGCACCTAGTCAGTTACTGCAATAATGCTGCCTCTAACCATGAAGATGTCAAAATGAAGCTCTTTGCTTTCTTTAGAGGATGATGCTACAGAATGGTACAGCGACCTTGGTGATGATTCATATAAAACCCTTAATTAATTCCTAGAAGGTTTTAAGAAGAAATGGGGGGAAAAGAAAGAACCAAGACATTTGCTTACCACCCTTCATAATATAAAGAAGATGGAAAATGAAACCATTGATGAATTCAATACTAAGTTCAGGAGGGTAGTTGTGGACCTCCCTAGAGAAATCAAGCCAAGGGATGCACCCATCCTCATATCTTACATCGAAGCTTTCATTGGTGATTTGAGATACCAGTTAAGGGACAAAGATCCGACTGATCTAAAAACAACTCAGGATCTGGCCAAGAAAATAGAAAAGAATATGCAATCTTTGGGCAAATCCAACATTCCAGGTTACACTAGGGGAAACACTTCGTACAACAAAGAGAAGGGAAAATCCGTTGAATTAGAGGAAAAGGAAACCTCTAAAGACCCCATGGAAAAGGTAACTAGCCTGATGGAAAAAATGGTTACTAGTCAGAACCAACTCATGGCAAGTCAATCTATACAATTGAATAATATTCAGAATAGAATAATCACACTGGAAAGAAATAATGGACCTAGGAACTTTCAGCCTAAACAAAATCAGGTGTATCAGAAGAAGGATCCTCAACATGAACCTAGGATTCCAAACCAGTTAGACTCAACTAACCTGGTAGAAGAAGTCATTCCATGGTATAGACCTTGTGATCAATTCCACCCAAAAACCACTTACTATATTGCAAACCAAGTCATAGAACATGAAATGGCTGAGGTCAGTAATCAGGAAACAACATCAGGTGAGTCTAATCATGTGTACATGGTAGGCTAAATCTATCCTTTATCAAACCAGCATTGGCAGCAGGCCACGAATTACGGTTTCAGGAAGGATCTCCTTTCCAACTTTTATGGTGTAATGCCTTCTCCAGAATCAATTAAGGAAATGAAGGAGTCCAGGTTCAAGGGAGTAGTGTGTCAAAGAAGAGATAAGCCATCACCATCTAAACAATACAAGCCAAAGGTAACCACTCCTCCCCTCCCAGATCCTCCTATTGTCCCCGAGTCAAATATTGATATGGGAGAATGGATAAGTAGTGCTAATATTCATGTTTATGCAACTGATGTCCTTAAAATTCCTGGTCAAAAAGAAAATTTGTTGAAATCCTTAGAGGGTAGTCAAAGTAAAGCTCATAATATTACCAAAGAAGATCCTCTTCCTAATAACAATGTTATATTTGAAGCTGAACATATTGAACCTATATATATGCCTATAGTCCTCAACAGTGTTGATCCAAGAAGAGAATACCACCCTCCTTTTTATGTCTCTCTCTTAGTTGATAAACTTCTCCTTCATAACTGCATGTTAGATTCAAGTGCTTCATCAAATTTCATGACAAGAAAAGTAATGGAGCAGCTAAATCTAAGGGTCACCTGACCCTACCACAATGTTTGTGCCATGGATGCAAGAGAAGTTGAAGTGGTAGGGATAATCTTAAATTTACAGGTTAAGTTGGCTAAGTATCCTGATATCGCCATGTCGATGGATGTGGTGGTGATAGATGTTCCAGATAATTGGGCTATGTTGTTATCCAGAAAATGGGTTGCAACTCTTGGTGGGAACATTCAAATGGATTGGACATATGCTACTATACCTGCATCAGAGAACACTAGGGTGATTCTCCATAGAGAAAAGCTGAGGAAACAACATGTATAAAACCCTAAGAAGCCTAGAAATGAATTTCTTCATTTCACTGACAATTTTGGAAACTATGCTATTTTGTCAAATTTCATGGCCCCCATTAGGGAAAACATTAAAAATGAAAAGATTGATGAAGTTTGGTAAATGTACTTTGATCGGGCTTATTCCAAAACCGGAAAGGGTGCGGGCATCGTGATCATCTCTCCTTCAGATAAAATCTACAAATTTGCATTCAAGTTAGAGTTTGAAGCATCAAACAATGTAGCCGAGTATGAGGCATTGCTCCTATGGTTGGAAACTGCTAAAGATATGGGGATAAATATATTGAACATAAAGGGTGATTCATATTTAGTTGTCCTCCAGATTAAGAATTAGTATCAATGCAAAAATGACAGACTGAGAAAGTATAGGAATGCCACATGGGACACTATGGAATGGTTTGATGCACTTAACATTCAAAAGGTCCATACGGAAATGAATGGGTTAGCAGATAAATTAGTAGTAGCAGCATCCACCCTCCAGCCATCGGATGAAATGATTAATGGGAATGGAAATATGGAAATCAATTTCAGACCTTCAATTCCAAATAATATAGACCACTGGCAGGTGTTCAAAGATGATGAGAAACTCTTGAGATTCATCCACAATCTACAAGAGCTTGAGGGTTGCAAGATCAGTTATTAGTAGGAAGGTAAAGAGTATCAGGAGTGTGAGCATAATGAAAGGAATCACATCCCGAGTAGCCTTATATATTTCAAGAATCTTTTCAATCATCAGGATCATCATAAAAAACAAAAAGAAGAAATAAAAATTGGGAATTATATGGAAATAAACATAGGAACTGACAAGGATCCCAAGTTAATAAAAATTGGAAAAGGTACTTCAGAAAAGGATATTTTTTGGCCTTTAGTTATGATGAGCTTAAAGCCTATAGGGAGGATGTGTTTCAACACACTATTCCCCTCACAGAAGAAGCTAAGGAGGTCAAACCTTTCCAACAAAAACTTGGGCGAATAAATCCTAAGTTGGCCCCCATTGTGCAGAAGGAACTTCAAAAAATGTTAGGAGCAGAGATCATAGCACCTACAAGGAATTCATCTTGGTGCTCCAACTTAGTTGTTGTCAGAAAGAAGAATGGGTCAATTAGAATATGTATAGATTTTAGAAATCTGAATACATCATGCCTTGAAAGATAATTACCCATTACCCGACATGGAAACTTTGCTTTAAAGAGTAACAGGATCAAGAATGATGTCCATGTTGGATGGCTTTTCCGGTTATAACCAGGTGTTGGTAAATAAATAAGATCAACATAAGACTACATTCACCACACCATGGGGTACCTATAAATTTCTAAGAATGCCTTTTGGCCTATTGAATGCTGGTGCCACCTTCCAAAGAGCCATGGATTTTTCCTTCAAAGAACTTATAGGAAAAATAATTGAAATATATCAGGATGACTTAACTATTTTTTTGAAAGAGAGATATGACGACATAAGTCATCTTAGGCAAGTTTTTATAAGATGTTGGAAATATGGTATTTCCTTGAATCCCACCAAGTCAATATTTGGAGTTGATGAAGGAAAGTTGTTGGGGCACATCATTTCTAAGGATGGTGTTAGGGTTGATCCTGAGAGAGTTGAAGCCATTAAGAAAGTCCCCTTGCCTCACAATCTAAAATCTCTTTAGTCCTTCAATGGTCAAATCAATTTCATAAGAATATTCATCCCAAATTTAGCAGAATTAATGAAACCTCTACAAAATATATTAAAGAAAGATGCTAAGTTTGAGTGGATGGATGAAGGGAAAGTTGCATTCAAGTCCATCAAAAATGCCATATCCATGTCCCCGGTCTTGACTAGTCCAAATTATTCCAAATAATTCCAGATATTTTCCTTTGCCTCAGAAGACACCATTGTCGGTGTTTTACTTCAAAAGAATAAGGAGGGACAAGAGAAACCCATAACCTTTATGAGTAGAGCCTTACAAAATTCAGAATTAAAGTAAACCGCGATGGAGAGACATGCCTAGGCTCTTTTTGTTAGAATAATCAACCCATAGTATTTACCCACTTAGACATTATTTCATTTATTTTGTCTTATTTGCCTAGTCCATGAGTCCCACCATGTGC
>LPNX011112895.1:0-38756 GCA_001517045.1 Pseudotsuga menziesii
GCTCACCAATAATTAAGATGGCTGGAAGGCATAGCAGCATTGCAAGCTCCCTCTCACCAGGAGTGCAATAGGAGTCATGCCATTCATAGCTAGGGCTCATGGTAGTCATATCTCTGCAACTCCTGCATCAATATGGAGGAAGAGGAAGAAGAAAACTAAAAACACTTAGTATGGAAATGTTAGTGAGACCGTGCTACATGAAACATCCTACATTACTGAAGCTTATAGCACATCACTAAAGCCCTGCTACAAGCGCGAAATATGTGAGCTACTTATAGTTGCTTTCCATCTGTGTGAACGCTTGTCTTGTCAACAATAAGATAGTTGCTACTTATAGTTGCTTTCCATCTCTGTGAACATGATGTGTAGTTGTGATTCAAGGTTTAAATAATTTCTCTAATCTCTGTGACAAGACAAGTTTGAGATTGGATGATGATAATAAAAATTCAACGTTGCACCCTAGCTGGGATTTCGCCCTTAGCTTTAAGAAGTCCATTCAAAAGCTAAAATGTACCAGCATTACCAAGGGATGTTGCTTCTGAGTGAGCTGCGCCTTGCACATAGCATTCAATCAATTGATTTTTTTAAAGGTTAAAGCTTAAGCCACTCCTGCTGCGTTCGGCACAACACCAATGAAGAATCCAATTACAAAATAAATATATATGTAAATCTCAGTTTATGTTATTGTTCTAAGAATTAAATATCACGAATTATCAAGTCAAGGGGGTTGTGCTACTGCAGCTGCACTCTCACCAACTGTTTTGCAAGCAAATTCACGACACCTTTTAAGACAGTCCAATCAATACGATGGGTATAGTTTTATGTTGCACAACCAAGCACAGAAGATAATGGACGTGACAATGAAGGTGTATTCTGAGTAAGGGTCAACTCTGAAGTGATCGGTTGCACTTCGATAAAATCAATGGAACACTGTGTTAGATAACTCAAGTCAGAGTACAAAAAGTTGGATTTAATTAGACAATTACCTTATGTTATTTGCAGTTACCTTATGTTATTTGCAATGTTATCGCTGAGCAAGTCGAGCTTGGTGATATGGCGGTTTCCGAGAAAGATGGATTCGAAGAGTCGTTCATAGAGCATGTTGAAAACCCTCAATACACCCCTACATGCTCGCCTCCTCCTTCGTCTTCCTGCAGAGAGATCACAATAGCAATTTACAATTAAATTTTTTTTTTAAAATTAACAGTCGTCGCTTATGCGACGCTTATAAGTGTCGCTTATCCGACAGTTTAGAATTATTTTTTTTTTTAAAATTAACAGTCGTCGCTTATGCGACGCTTATAAGTGTCGCTTATCCGACGCGTAGTCTTTCACCGACGCTTATACGTGTCGCTTATCCGACGCCTAGTGGGTCTAAAAAATTTTAAAAATTTGTCATTGTCGCTTAATAAGTGTCAGATAACCGATGAGTTAAATTCAAGCGACGGTTAACTAAGTGTCGCTTAAGCGACGGTTGCTTAAGTGTCGCTTAACCGATGACAAGTTTCCGACACTTCAAAAAAAACCAAAGTGTCGTATATGCGACGGGGAAGTGTCGAAAATCCGACATGACGGCCGTCGAATTTTTGGTCAAAATGTAGTAGTGTCAGTTCCCCAAAACCAATGTATCTACTTGTAAATAACAATTTACTACAAATTATTTCACTCTAGCTTAAAGAAGCTTTCATTAAATCATTATTTAAATCATTCAATCATTCAATAGCTGAAAAAAAATTCATTAAACCATTCATTTAGTCAATAGCGGATTAAAAAAATCAGTAAACCATTCATCCATGAAATAGAGGAAAAAATAATGTCAAAATGGATTTTTGCAATAATGTCAAAATGTTTCATTAATTTATTTTTATTTTTATAAATAAAAGTAATTCATTTAAAAAAACATTACAAAGGTATTTTTTTACCTGGCATGGGCACATCAGTATGTTCATCATTATCCTATACAGGCTCAACTTGTTTAGTGTCATTTGCATCTATATGTTCTGCAGTTGAATTGTGGAGAATTAGAATTAATGTTCATCATCTGCAATTATCTATACAAAATAGCAGCATATTAAAAAATTCATTACCAAGAATCGAAGCATGATATTCATCTGGTTGGTGTACATCCTCGACATGAATGGGATCATTACTTTCCTACTAAAAAATGAATAAATATTTTATGTTCATTTTTATAACGAATAAATTGCATGAGAATTAATAAATTATATTAAACTATATAGTTTTGATATACATGTGCACCAGATGGATCAACAGAAGATCATGCAGTATGCCTAGACAAGCTTCTTCGGCATTCCACAACGGTGTCAAAGTCCTATTCGAATCCAAGCTTCACGTCTTCCTCAGTGGGGAA
This sequence comes from Pseudotsuga menziesii, assembly GCA_001517045.1. Lineage (NCBI taxonomy): Eukaryota > Viridiplantae > Streptophyta > Pinopsida > Pinales > Pinaceae > Pseudotsuga > Pseudotsuga menziesii. Next base: position 2,372 of record LPNX011112895.1, read on the forward strand.
TTCTTTGAACCGGTCGGCCTGCACATTTTCATGATGTCATTAATTTTACATTTTTTTCCATAATACAACGGAAAGAATTTTCTATATATTATTTGGATGTAGTTTCGGTTTTTCGATACTTACATATCGGGTTGCCAAATTCGAATAACCACCAGTCCCAAGATTGTGTTGACCATCTTGTCTATTCTTGCCTTGGTGGCCTTAAATGTGTCTGCCAGCCTAATCAAGTGTTGAATTACATTAGTCGATGTTCCAAAGTCGATATAAAAACTAATAATAATAAGGCTTACCATTACATTTTGGAATGTACTGCATACCTCCCTGTTCTTGCTGGTATCTTGCTTTTCTTAGACCCTTCTCTTCACCATCTTCCACCAGGGCTTTCCACTCCCTTGATGGAATCACTGGAGGGCGCTCATACCTAGGGTTCTTTTCTAGGTGAAGCCTATATTAGTCTCGGACAATCTTCAGATGTTGTCCAGCCCTCTGTAGGACCTTCAATGTATCAAAGGTATATTTTCTGAAAAGACCAACCAAACGATTAGTTAGCTCATCTTTTAAAGATTTTTCCTGTCTGTCCCACCTTGTGCGGATGGTGGGCCCCAAGATCTCCAAGGACAAATAATTTAGATTTTTATAAAATACATCATTTCCTGCAAAACATTAATGTCATCATTAGTAAACATTAAAAAATATTATCAGTATATTAAACACAAATTATAAAAACTAAATTGAACAATCTATAATCACCTGGAATCTTCTCTATCTTTATTGGAACGAGTTATTCGTTCACCAAAAATGTTGTCACTATTGAACCAGTGCTAGTGAAATGAGAAGATACAGGAAATGTTGCTTCAACATCAGAATTAGTATCTAACCCTGCATCCACCCCTTCTTCTACAACACCTGTAGTGGGTCGATCAGCATCGGATGCACCCTATGCTGGCCTCGAAGGTGTTGCAAAGTGTATTGCCGACTGTTCAATGGACAAAAAGGGAGCAGTATGTGGTGTACGTGGAGTGGTTTGGTCACTGGGACCAACAACGTCTTGACCACCACTGTTAAGCTGCATAATTTTCTGTAAATACAAACCATTATATTATAAGTTCAATATCATATAAAATTAAAAATTATAAAGTTCTAAATGAATTTACATTATTATTTCGGAACTTACTTGCAATTGTCGACATCTCTTGAAAAACAATTGAATCTTTGATTTGATCTCTTCTGTTTGTGGAACTGTCAATGACAGAAAAACCAGTTCCTCATTTTGTTTTTCCATGGTATTCTATAGCACCCTCAACAGTTATGCAGACCTACTAATTTCATTATTTTTCATCAACTAGGAGACATCAAACTATAAAGAATGATGAGTTGGTGTTTCATAAACCGAATCCTTGTCTGCTATAGAAATAAATAAAATATTGCTTAGTGTTTGAAGCAATAGTCTGCGCAAAAAAAAATATGTTAACAAAAATTGTCTATCATTATAGATTCCTAGGATTACATCTAGGTTTACCTGATGCCTAGACAAGGGCGTGGTCTAATCAAAAGCTGGGGACTTTCCCCAGTCATCAACCTGCAAAAAAGTAGAGAACATTATCACAATCAACCCAATATGTGAAAACTAAAAAATACATAACAAAAATAAACATTATGCTACATGTTTTATATGTGCACAATTTTGAAGTATTTAGAATGTGGAATTACATTTAGGTTTACAGGTTTCCTCGAGGTTCCAGTCATCTAATAAATAGTTGGAGACCTTCCCCGATCATCAACCTGCAAAAAACGTAGACAACATTATCATCATGATCGCAAACATAAAAACGAAAATATACATAACAAAATAAAAATTATGCTACATGATATACATGTGTACAATTTTAGAGTATTTAAAATGTAGAATTACATTCATGTTTAACTTTTTCCCCGATGCTGCAGTCGACTGATCAATAGCCGGTTGGCTTCCCTGATCAACACTCTACACGAAAATAGATAAGATTATATAAACGAACCGAATATACTAATGAAGATAAATAACAACAGATTTGTTTGTCCATCCTAAATTTTTACAATGGCAATATCGATGTATACTTGCTTCCTTGATGCAAGTATAATAACATCTACTATGAGGGAGGTGCCCCTGATAGAACCCTGCATAAAAAATATACTAAAAATTACCTAACTAAACCAAAATATTCACTAAAACAATTTTAAAACATAACATTTTGATGTATACCTATTGCCTCGTGGATCGTGTACTCCTCTCACCTTCTGCTGGGGTTATGAGCCCCGCATCACCTCCCTGCTAAGTCAACATAGAAAATTTAATAGACAATTATAATCATATGCTAATGAAAAATCCTATAGATGTTAAAATAATTAATAAAAGGTTGGGTAAATTGTTGGATGTACCACAACCGTACTAACTGTGTTTGTATCTACACGATTCAAATTGTAATTAATCATAGCAGTTCTTCCCCAGCATCTATTGATTTAATGGCACACACAAATACACGGTTTCCTTCATGCGACTCGAATATGCAGTTGCGTTGCTTAAGTGTAGACCCTCGTTGTGTACTGTTTATAAACCCCGCAATATTCCCGGTTATTTTTTGCCTTTCATGAACGTACAACGTTGCTCCTTTATTTTGATCTTTGTCTTTCAGTTGTATATAATTTGCCGACAATCCATATCTATGCATAGTTCTTGCATATTGGACTAGGCGCATCCAATCACTGTAGTTGTAAGAGGGTCCAACATACTCTATCAATTATGTACATTTATCGTATCCAACTTTTATGCCATCCATGCAAAACAACCCCAATCCATGTAATAACGACGGTGCAATTCTATATATCCTCTCATTCACACAAAAATCAGTGTTTACTTAAGGAAGATCCCTAGGCACCCATTGTTTCACTAGGTGTTTGTACCTTAATGGAACCTCAATGTCTCCTACTGTCTCATCATCATAGGAACATGACCCCCCTCCTCTGAGAAAAAATTCCATGCGTTTATTGAATTTTCTTCCAATCTTATGACATCTAGTTGATATAGACCTTGTAGACCTACTGGATGTCTCACTTTTCTCTAGCCTTCCCAAACTCCCCTCACTGGAGGAAGACAGCTCTGACAAATACCTATTTGGTTCTACCTGCACCATGGCCGGAAATAAATTGGCAAATAATAACAAAATACCATAAAAAAACTTGGAAAGACTTATAAGCATGACATAATGGTGATATCATTATCCTGAATAATATCCCAAATTCCCTAGTATAACAATTCATCACAGAGCCCTTTAACACGATATAGATATCAAGTCTTTCCATGTCAAATGCTTCAGCCAATTAATCTCAAAATACAAACTATGTTTTTTACAATATTCTTAGGTGTACCTATTTTAATTTAGTTTGTTTCCTCACCTGAAATTATAAAAGACATGGTTTACATATCTCAATATATTTGATAAAATCATTTGCAAATATTCTGTAACTTTTTTTCAGAAGAAAAAGAGGTGTTCGTTGATATTCAATAGTGAATAAAATGTAACTTTTACATAGTCTTGGAAATAAGTCAGACCATTAACAAGTGGATATCATAAGTATCAAAAAATATCTAGTCAAGGGGAGGGATGGAACCCATAATCCCATCATTAAACTGAAGTATCAATACCAAATGGAGAACATAAGGAGCCCAAACAACTTATCCAAGGAGTCATCGAGGGTGGAGAAAACACACTCCTAAGGGGATGAGAACAAACTCTATATCCCCAACTAAAACAAGAAAGATGTTGATGTATCCCATAGTATAAAGAACCAAAAAAGACTATGACGCACAAATAAAAAATCTCTTAAATTAATTATATCATTCATTCCTCAATGATTTCTCCTTCTAAAAGTTACGAGGAGAGGAGGCCAGCCTTCATATTCAATGTTTCCTTGGATAAATGGTCTGCACTCATATTGTACTCCCTATAGATATGGCTAAAGTCATACAAACGAATTGAAGATGTCAATAGTATAGCATATATGTCGGATATCCGATGAAATGCATTACTTTCTCCAACCTCTATAGATGAGTTCACATTCTGAGAGCTTCTATCACTACACCGACCTGATCACACAACTTCTAGGTTTTACACTTCTAGGTTCTAGGTTTTATGCATGTTTTTATGCTTCCTGGTTTTAGTGTTTACCCCTGTATCCAATGAACCCAATAACTCAATGCACACATCTCAGATGTTACTCTCTGGACTATACCTCTTTTGTCATCAAGAATGATCATTTTCAATCATTGAAGAACAATTTTCAAATAAGGGTACTTAATAATGTTTAACAAATCCTTCATATAGTAGATGTGGATCTTCAAGGCTAAACACTTGTTTAAAAAAAAAATAAGGTTTTATATTGATCTACAACTTGTACAAGTGAGACCCAGGTTGGGAGTCCCAGGGAGGCCTTTTAGATTTAGACATTGTATCTACAATATCTTCAAGAGAGAGATGTAGGCTCCTCCATCATCACAATATTCTTAGGTTGACACGAATAAAAATGGTTAAACAAGGAAATGGAAATTTGCCTCAAGTTATATTTCTGGAAATGACTGATTTGTCCTGTCTGAATCTTGTCCCGATAGCCATTATGGTTTTGAGGTTGTATCAGTTGCATCCAGATCCATCATTTAGGGTTGAATTGAACGAAATTCTTCATGTTTAGGGTTCAATTGAATGGAATTCTTCATGAATGGAATGTAATGGATACATAGTTTAGGGTTAGAACCAAACGTTGAGAGGTATGTGAGAGATAAGAATAGATAAACAATAGGGAAATTAGGGTTTGCAGGTTTTGGAAAAAATCAATAATGTAGTCCTAAGTTTGCATATCTAAGGTCCAAGAATATGCCAGAAATGAGGAAACATAGAGGATAGAAAAAGGAAACATAGACCTAAAAATTTCATAGAATAATTGTTTCGTTTATACTACAATCTCCATTCGACATCCTAGATATCTTATGGCACCACTAAGGTGAATAAGGATGTATAGAATTATCAGGACAATTTCTATAACTCAAAGGAAAGGGTAGGATTTACTAAGTATACCACTATTGAAATTTTATGTTGGATCAATTGTTTGAAAACCACAATACTTACTTATGCAACACAAGGAGAAAACATTCATTCTCTGGACATCAATCCCTCATAATTCCATCCCTCTAGTGCTATTCATTTTGGCATATATATGTCCAGACTACTATCCATTAATTTCCAACAAAGATTATGTGAATCCATCTTTTAATTCGATGTTTTAATTTTCAACCCTATACAACCTAATTCATTCTTGCACTTTTTTCCTTCATTCCAATTGTGAAGATTTTCCTTTTTCTATTAGAGGGTTAGTAGCCACCTTTGGTATTAATTTGGAGGTACTTGGTAGTGGGGGCATCATCTGATTTGTAAACATGCTCTACAATATGCATTTTAAGGTTGTGATGGCATATATTTTGGTTGGAACCATGAACTTTATTGGGGCTTGATTTGCTTACTCGTGCGTGGAGCTTACAATAAAATCATGGATATGGAAGAAGCTACCAATATTTAGGTTGAAGTGGGATGCAAAACATTATGTCGCTCTTATTGTTGAACCCTTAAATTATTGAATTGGAAAATGGCTATCCTCGTACAAGTGCAAAGCATGCTTTGCACAAGAAACTTGAGTCTATATAGGTGGATAAATGCTTGAATTCCATTGCTTGTAGAAATTCAATGCACTGGAGGGTTGAAAATATGGATTATCTCCATCCTTGAGGATGAAAAGCACTAATGATTTTAAAATATGTCACCTCTCTCCCTTATAATGGGTGAATGATTCACTAGTGTCAGACAATTTTAAAGTCTTCCATGTGGTTTAATCCCAAGAACTCAACATAATATGTATGCCTAACTGTGAAATATTGCACCACTATATATTAATAATTCTTTGGTGCCATCTTTCATGGGAAGAAAAGGTGGAAATTTTTTTTTGAAGTGGCTTCTATTGGTGCTTGAATTCATGCAAATGATCTAAAGTAGTTCTGGTCATGTCTAGCAGTAGAAACCAACATCCTATCCATATTCTAGGCTGACTTATGCAATTGAACAGTAGTTCTGGGCGTGTTTTAGCAGCAAAGAATGAGCAGAAAGCCAATTCTGGGCTAATTCTGTGAACTGAGAAGCAATTATGCTATGTTCTAGGTGAAATTTATTGGTGTCCATTTGGCATGTCCTCTAGATCACTACTCTATCCTATTCATGGAAAAAGAGATATAAAGAAACTTTTAGGATCCTCGAAAGGGTTTCAATTGAATGGATTTCCAAAGTTTTTTGGAATACTAGGAAGCTCAAATTTATGCTAAGTTCCTTTCCAGGAGAGTACATTGTGTCCTCTACTATTACAGCCCAGTTGGATATGATTTCCTTCCTCATTATGGTGGTAAGAAAAAATTCAATGATGTAAAGGGTTATTCTTTGTACATTATATTGACTTATAAAGCTAAGCCTTTTGAAACAACAACAAAAAAGAATTTACTAGTTTCATCACACCTCCCCTCCAAGCATATAGGACATAGAAATTTCCAAATTGAAATATTCATCTCTATGAGAAGAACTGGAAAACCTTCTGGTTGTCTTCATAATTTTATTTCCTGAATCTGGTTATTTAGGAAGAATTGCAACTTAATATTCTAGGAAACCGTTTCTTCTCCAAGATGGTTTAGAGACACCATTAAATAATCTACAGTCCCCTTTTGTATTCTCATAGTTCTTTGAACAACCATTGTCTTAGCCATTTGCTCTTACATCTCCTGTAGTATCTTGAGTCCCAAAATTGCTTCGTATTTTAAGTGATTCCAACTTAGAGGGGTTATGTAAGGCCTTCCATATATAAAATCATATGGAGACATGTGGAATTACGAAACCTATTATTTTATACAAATTATTTCATGGAAAAAAAGATATAAAGCAACTTTGAGGATCCTAAAAAGGGCTTCAATTGAATGGATTTCCAATTTTTTTGGGAAGATTAAGAAACTAAAATTTATGTTAAGTGCATTTCTACGAGAGTACACTATGTCCTCTACTATTACAACCCACTTGGATATGCTTTCCTTCCTCGCTGTGGTGGAAAGAGGAAATTTAGTGATGTAAAGGCCTACTCTTTGTACTTTATATTAACTTACAAGGATAAGCCTTTTGCAACAACAAAAAGGTATTTATTGGTTTTAGTAGTCGTCCCCACTAAGCATATAGGTCACATAAATTTCCAATCTAAAATATTCATCTCTATGAGAAGAACAAAAAACCCTCTGGTTATCTTTATAGTTCTTTTTTTTGAAACTAGTTAATCTAGGAAGAGTTTAAAGTTGATCTTCTATAAAACCATTTCTTCATCAAGATGTTCTTGAGACACCAATAAATCAACTATAGGGAAGTAAGTTCCCTTTTGTATTGTTACAGTTATTTTAACAATTTTTATATTCCTTTAGTCTAGTCTTCATTTGAGCCAATTTATCATTCATCTTCTGTAGTATATTGTGTCCCAATATTGCCTAGTATTCTAATTGATCCCAACTTAGTGGGGTTATTACCAATTACAAGCAAATGCATTCTAGAAATATTTTTCCTATGACAAAGATTGCTTGCAATTGGTAAATGGATTAGAAATATTTGTCCTATGACAAAGATTACTTTTTAGATGGGTCTTTACCATTTTTACAGCACTATGGGAAATTCTGGGTCTGTTTGTGGCCTCAAGCATCCCTAAAACAACATTCATTTCTAATTCTAGGCTGATTGTGGTCAAAGACATCATGAGAGTAACATATATGGGCATGAAAACAGCCATAAATCCCAAACCTAGACATTATATGAAACCATTTCTTCATCAATATGGGCTTGAGACACCAATAAATCAAATATAGGGAAGTAAGTTCCCTTTTGTATTGTTATAGTTATTTTAACAATTTTTATCTTCCTTTAGTCTAGTATTCATTTAAGCCAATTTATCGTTCATCTTCTGTAGTATATTGTGTCCCAATATTGCCTAGTATTCTAGTTGATCCCAACTTAATGGGGTTATTACCAATTACAAGCAAAGGCATTCTAGAAATATTTGTCCTATGACAAAGATTGCTTGCAATTGGTAAATGGATTAGAAATCTTTGTCCTATGACAAATATTACTTTTTAGACATGTCTATACCATTTTTACAGCACTATGGGCAATTCTGGGTTTGTTTGTTGCCTCAAGCATCCCTAAAACAACATTCATTTCTATTTCTTAGCTAATTATGGGCAAAGACATCATGAGAGTAACATATGTGGGCATTAAAACAACCATAAATCCCAGACCTGGACATTATATGAACTATTATGTGCCTCTAAATAACATTTTGGGAGCATTTCTAACCTCTAGGTGCATTACATACTTTAATCAGTAGTACCAGCAATTCTGGGCATGTCTAGCAGCAGAAAGCAACCTCCTACTCCAGCAGTCAAAATGTGAGTAAATTGAATTAATGTTAGGTCTATGGGAAGAGACAGGGTGAGAGAAGCATACCTGGTCTTGTTTTGAGGATAGAAGTGGTAGACATAGTAGATCTGGGTACATTTTGGCAATCCCAGGCTCACGAAAAACCCTATATCAAAGGCCTAGGCACATGTAAGGTCAGTTCTAGGCACATAACAGAGTTAAAGAGGCATAATTTCACGCAAACTCACTTGCAACAAGAAATAAAAAAAAATTCTTGATAGGTCTGAGTGCATTCTGGGCAATTAAAAAGGGCATGAACAACCTATGGGCATGATAAATAAGTCCTGGGTGAGCTTGGGCATTGTTTCTACCATCAAAATTCAACCATTTTTTAAACTAGCCAAGTTCTGAGGTAATAAACAACATTAGACAACATCAATTCTGGGTAGATTGAGCCTGGTTTGGCCTTCTAAACAACAATGAAGAAGCCCCAACTCCAAAGCTAGGCAATTTCTGAGGAACAACAACAAACATCTTGCTATAAATAGAGTTGGAAGCTAGAAATTGCTAATATAAGATCACATACCTTCTTCTACAACTCAATCTAGAAAAAGTAGCACCTCCACGAAGTTCTCTATTGATGCTCCTAATTTGACAAAGAGGGACATTAACAGTAGTCTTAAGGAGATACACAAATATTTTTGAAGTCAAATATACTGAAAAAAAGGAGACCCAAGCTCCAAAACTTCCCATAAACTTCCATATTGTGCATCTTTATTAGGTTAAATTCCATAGATATATGGAGCAAACGCTTTGTTGGATTCCAATTGTGTAATGATTCAAGGATTCAACCTAACTAAAGGATCCAAATGCTGCTACAAAAATTGCTTCACAATATACTATGCAAACCTATCCAAACTTTCCATGAGTGCCCCACGTAGGTTGAGCAATACTCCAAACAAGGTATGAATGGTCACACAGGTAAATCACCCCCTATAAGGCTTTCATTTCATACACACGAATCCCTAACACACATCAAACCTGGATTTTTTAAGGCTTTTATGACTACTATTTATATTTTTGGCACCTTCCCTAATGCCAAAGACTATATCAAAATTGTATATTGTTATTCTAGGGCACACAATGCACTCAAAACCCCTCCAAATAGTTTGTAAATGAGAATTGAGTTCTCTTACCATGCCTACTCATGCCCAAAATTGGAGCTTTAACCATCTAAATTGGACTATAACTTACCAAAGCTAGTTTTATGTTGTTATTCATCACCTTTTAAGACTGAAACATGCTCATAAATGTATTTCAACCCTTAGATTCAGCCCATATTCAAAGGTTATGTCTTGTTACTGCTAATTTATAGTTGAAAATGACCCAAGATTGGAGGGACAAGGCGGTTTGATGGTGGAGAAATGCGTCATATTCTCCAAGGGAGCATTCCCATAAATCCACAATCTATTTTTAATTATGTTGGTTTCTGTTATCTGCGAGCTTTGTTGTGTTGGTTTATATATCAAAAGATAGAGCTCCTAATCTAATCTGTGGGTTCCTACAGGCCATGAATTCTCCAAGTCAAAGTAATATTATTATGGATCTGTGTTGACAATTTCCATGTATTTTTAACAGTTCCTTCAGGTATTACATCCCTAATGATTGCATCTCATACAATACTGTCATTGCCAAACTATGAAATCATTATCAAACATTGTTCTAGATAATTGACTTTGAACATTCGATTAATGTTTTTGGACATTTTGATTGACCTAGTTAGTACTTGGTTGACCTTTCTCTTGTTTTTTGTTTTTTTATTGATATGCTTTCAATGAACACCAACAAGTAGCAACTATTTGATGTGAGATATTACAATGTGGAAAAAAGGGTCTCATAGAATATGAGAGCATCCTTTGTCTAAGAGGACACTATTGAGGGGTATCTATTCTACCAAATTTGCTTGTGACTTGCACCTAGCCCCATTTACAAACACAAGCATAAGCACTAGCACTATCACAAGTGGCCCATGAGGGGAAAATATCTTTGGGGATATTTGAACCTTGGCGGGTGCATGAATGACGCCTCACTTCCATGGAGCCAACCAGCCTTCTTTGACTTTTCTCATGTGTGTTTGACTAAATTACAAACGTGTTTTTTTGGTTGAACATTTTCTTGGTTGGTTGAATGGCTTAACTTCTATCTGATATGTTGTTTTTCTGAGTAACCTTCTGTGATGCATGATTGATCTTTATTTTTCTTGGTTAATATTTGTAATGAATACCTAATGTTGTTTAGCTCCTCTGTTTCACCCAAGTGGTTGATATTCATCTACAAGCTGGTTGGGATCATGTTTGTTAGCCGGTTGACCTATGATAATAGTAGTTGTAACTTGTAATCTAGATTTGAATCTGTCTAGGAAAAAATCTAGCTAAAATCCTGAATCCTCCATTTGGTGTTAAAGCTGCTCTTGCGAACAAATTTATTAGCAAGGCTTTGGAGTTCAGACCAAAGTATGAATACCATAAACACATGCACATTATAGATAGTATTTATGCTCTGGATTTGCTCATTCAGACATTGGATGAAATGCCTTATGAGTGTGACATATCATAAAAGAGTTCAAGCGCAGCAGTTGATGCTACAGGGCTACCTAGGAGTCAAGGTTTTTCACTATCAATGCATGCATTTACAAGTGAATTTGGTGCATTTGGGTCTCAATCTTCATATATGATCTTAACAAGAAATACAAAGGCTAGAAAGTCTTCTATTTTGAGAAAGAAATTGTCTTCATTCAATGCAAGCATATTGGCTAGTGGAAGGGGACCCCCTTTAGGTTTAAGGACAGGTTATCCAATATTCAATCAATAATTAGGTTGCACGATTAAAGCAATATTGTTATCAATACCCATTATCAAATTTATCATCTACTTAAATATTGTTTTTGTTATCAATACCCATTTCCAATTACAGTTTCCAAGTCCTCACAAGTTCCAACTCTGTTGTAATCATGCATACCATTATAAAGTTGAATCGTAAAAATATCCATATGTCTCCAAGGTCAATAGAAAGTACCAACCTTAAGAGTCCAACCATGTTCACAGCTCAACCTTAATAGGATCATAACATTCACAACCAAACACTAGGAGTCAACAAGGGTTATGACCCAACCTAGGCAGGCTCAAACTGTCACAACCCAACCCTAGCAGCCTTGAAACAGTCATAAGCCATATCTAGCAACCTTCAAATAGTCACCACCTATCTCCAATAATCATGGACCAGCACTTAAGAAAAAACCTACATCTTAATTGGATTTCTAATAACAAGCTGGAAACCATCCTCTATATTAGGCGAAGGCTCAATTAAACCCCTAATTATTGTTCCCTTAAGACAGGTACTAAAGGGAAGTGAATGAAAAAATACAGGGCAGTGAATGAAATGTTGGTAACTGACTTACCGGTCATTGGCCCTCCATATTTAGCCTTTCGTTTAGAAAAATCAACACAAATAGCCAACCTGGGAGTCACCTATAAAAACAATTCATTGAAGGGTTAAATCATTGTACAAAAGAGCTCAAGTAGTAAAACAAGATAGTGCGATAATGAGGGCACCTCTTTGCAATCGAATTTGAACCCTTGGCTCCCTCCAAATCACCCATCTCCCTCCAAATAGACAACTATCTCCCTCTGTTTTCTTACTCGTCAGAGGGCCGAAGGATGGAGAAAATGTTGTAGAGAAAGTTGCAGCTATCTCCCTCTGTTTTCTTACTCATCGGAGGGCCAAAGGATAGAAAAAATGTTGTAGAGAAAGTTGCATGTATCTCCCTCTGTTTTCTTACTCGTTGAAGGGTCGAAGGATGGAAAAAATGCTGTAGAGAAAGTTGCGCATGTGTGAGAGGTCATAAAATCGTGTAGGTGGTTTCGATAATGTTAAATGTGTTTTATTAAGTTGACAAGGGCCATAAAACCAATCTCAATCATTGAATGCCTTATTTAAAACAAATGTCTTGTCTTACCTTTATGATGTTATCCATCATTTAATGTGTGTACTTCCCCATCTAGTGTTCCATGTTGTTTGTCCATAAGTGAAATCATCCTCCCTAATCCTTAAATCATGCCTTCATTAATTACAAATATGCCTTAAGATTGCACAACTAATTATCTAGTTATATTGAATCAATAACTTCTTCTTACATCGAGTAATGTTAAAGTTGACTTGGATCTTGATTGTATTGTTTTTTTTATCATCATCATCGTTGTCAACATCGTCGTTGTTTTCATCATCATGACCCTCATCATCATTGTCGTCGTCGTCGTCGTCTTCATCATCATGATGATGGTAATGGAAATGATGACGGTGATGACGACGATGATGATGATGGAATGATGATGATCACCATCATCACCATCATCATCATCATCATCATGTTGATCATCATCGTCTTCATCATCATGATAATAATGATCATGATGATCATCATTATCATAACCATCATCACCATCATCTTCATCATGTTGATCATCATCGTCTTCATGATCATGATGATGATGATGATCATCATCATCATCACCATCATCATCATCATCTTCTTCATCATCTTCATCATCATTGTCTTCATCATCATGACCCTCATCATCATCATCATCATCGTCATCGTCGTCGTCGTCATCGTTGTCTTCATCATGATGATGATGGTAATGGTGATGATGACTGTGATGATGATGATGATGATCACCATCATCACCATCATATTCATCATCATCGTCATGTTGATCATCATCGTCTTCATCATCATGATAATCATGATCATAGCCATCATCACCATCATCTTCATCATGTTGATCATCATCGTATTCATCATCATGATCCTCATCATCATCATCATCATCATCATCATCATCATCATCATCATCATCTTTTTCATCATCATCATCATCATCATCATCGTTATCGTCATCATCATTGCCGTCTTCATCATCATCGTCTTGATCATCATGACCCTCATCATCATCATCATCATCATTAACATCATTATCATCATCTTCGTCTTCATCATCATGATGATGGTAATGGAGATGATGACAGTAACAATGATGATGATGGAAATGATGATGATCACCATCATCACCATCATCTTCATCATCATCATCATGTTGATCATCATCTTCATCATCATCATCATCATCATCATAACCATCATCACTATCATGTTGATCATCATTGTCTTCATCATCATGATCCTCATCCTCATCCTCATCCTCCTCCTCCTCCTCATCATCATTTTAATCATCATCACCATCATCGTCATCGTCGTCATCTTCATCATCATTCACATCATCATCATCATCATCATCATCATCATCATCTGCACCATCATCATCATCATTGCCATCATCGTCATCGTCATCGTCATCGTCATCATCGTCATCATCATCATCATCATCATCATCATCATCATTTCCATCATCATCATCATCATCATCATCATCGTCATCGTCATCATCGCCATTACCATCATCATCGTCAACATCATTACACTCATCATCGCCATTACCATCATCATCATCATCGTTATCATCGTCAACATCATTACAATTTAAAATTTAAATTACAATTACATTACAGTCTACACATTAGAATTCAATTAAAATTTAACATTGCAATTCAATTTCAATTTAAATCTTCAAATTTAACTTGTAATTACAACTAAAAATCCAATGTGTAGTTACAATTTAAAAGGTCAATTTCAATTACATTACATTGGAGCAGCATGACCCGATTTGCTTGACACATTGGAGCATCATGACCCAATTTTCACTAAAACCTCCCATATATATATATATATATATATATATATATATATATATATATATATATTGAGCATCATGGAGCACTAATACATTATTGTATTCAAAGTATCAATGTGCTTGTCACATTGGAGCACCATGACCCAATTTTCACAAAAACCTCTAGTCGTCACGTTGCAAGAAAAACCCTATATAAACAAGGAAAAACAAATTCCACAAAAATGTCTAATAAAAACACATTTCCTAAGTCTATCCATTTAATAAGGTAAGATGGTTGTATATTTTGACATTCTTGATATTCAAATGTTACAATGCTTTTGTAATACTTTATCCTATATGTTAATAATCATCCACTATCTAATATATTTATTCTTGATCTTAGAATATCTAAAATAATTACCTATAAAATTATTAAAAATTATTTCACAAAATAAATATTTAATATAAAAAGTTAACAAATAATACTTTGATTAACTTTTTTTATGTTTATTTTCACAAAATTGGTCATTGTTATTATATTTACTTTTAAATTGAGAATGATCATATTATCCATACAATCTATCTTAAATTTTAACTTTCTCATAACTTTTGACTTTGTCATGAAGTCACTTTTATCTTAATAATAAAAAATGTCGAAAAATAAAAATCTAAATTCAATGTCATACTAGAAACAAGGAAGATAAGCCACTTAGTGGCCAGTATGTCTATAAGCGCATGCATTTTTGAATTGTCTTATTGATGAAGTCTCATGATTGGATTTTTGTTCATGGAGAAGATCGATGCTGATGACGATGATGATGAAGATGATCATGATGATGAATATGATGACGATCAACATGATGGCGATGATGATGATGACGATGATGATGATGATGATGAAGACGATGACGATGATCATGATCGTCAGCATCATGATGATGAAGACGATAATGATGAACATCATGATGATAATGATGATGCTCATCATCATGATGATGATTATCATGAGGATGAATACGATGATGATTAACATGATGAAGATGATGGTGATGATGGTGATGATGACGATGATGATGATGATGATGAAGAAAATGATGATGATGAACATAATGATGATGAAGATGATGATGCTGAACATCATAATAATGACAATGATGATGAAGATGATCATGGCGGTGATGATCATGATGATGAATACGATGACAATCAACATGATGATGATGATGATGATGATGAATATGAGGGTCATGATGATGATGACGATGATGATGAAGACGACGATGATGATGATGAAGTCACTTTCATCTTAATATTGATGATGACGATAATGATGATGAAGATGATGACGATGAACATCATGAGGGTGTCGATGATGAAGATGAAGATGATGATCATGATCATGATGATGATGTTAATGATGATGATGGTGATTATCATCATCATTATGATGAATATGATATTGATGAACATCATGATGATGAATAGGATGATGTTGAACATCATGATAATGATGATGATGATGAAGATGATCATGATGATGAAGATAATGATGATCAACATGATGATGATGGTGATTTGGATGTTGATGATGATGATGATGATGAACATAATGATGATGAAGACGATGATGCTAAACATCATGATAATGATGACGATGATGAAGATTATCATGATGGTGATGATGGTGATGGTGATGGTGATGATGGTGATGATGGTGATGATGGTGGTGATGATGATGAAGATGGTGATGATGCTGAAGATGGTGATGATGGTGATGATGGTGATGGTGATGGTGATGGTGATGATGATGAAGATGGTGATGGTGATGATGAAGATGGTGATGGTGATGAAGATGGTGATGAAGATGGTGATGGTGATGATGATGAATACGATGATTATGATGATTACGATGATGATGATGATGATTATGGTGATTATAATGATGATGATGATTATGATGATTATGATGACGAATATGATGATTATGATGATGATGATTATTATGATTATGATGATCATGATGATGATGATTATGATTATGATGATTATGGTGATGATGATGAGGGTCATGATGATGATGATTATGATGATCATAATGATAATGATGATTATTATGATTACAATGATTATGATGATAATGATCCCTGATTATGATTATGATGACGATGATGAGGGTCATGATGATGATGATGATGATGATGATGATGATGATGATGATGGTGATGATGATGGTCAACATGATGATGATGATGATGATAGTGATGATGATGATCAACATGATAATAATGATGAAGATGATGGTGATGATGATGATATTAGTATCTTTTTTTTATAAATAAGATAAAATAATAGGTCTAATTAAATATTTACCTTTCTATATATTTCATTGTCTTCTTCATCCAAGTCATCATATTCTTCATCCAAGTCATCATCCGTATCATCATATCAAGAGTCAACATTGTAAGGATTGGCCATATCATCATCATCATCTAAGTCAGTTACACTCATCGTGTCATCGTCGATATAATATCCATGGGCATTGTCTACTACATCATCTGATTCAACTAATTCTTGGACATCTTCTGCTGGATCATCATCATCATCTAACTCATGTTGATCATGCTCTTCATCATCATCTTATTCTTCCAGAGAACCCTCTTCATTACCATCGTCTAGGTTATACTTTACCGGCCTTCCCCTTGGATCGTGTCTCACAACAAATGACCAACCCGCTTTACCTGGAACCTACGAGTAAAATACCTATTCACATTGGATTGGAAGAACATAGGTCTTTGTTCCTGGCTCAAACAGCCTTTTATTTACCATGGTAAATCCATCATCGTGTTCAATAATATTTCTATCGGGATCACGTTGATTCAATCGTAACCAGTACCATTTGACAACGAAAAAAACTACCTTGAAGGATTTAAAGTCACATTGTAGAATATCTTCCAAATACCCATAGTATCGATTTTCTGAGAGTTCTGGATGTCTGTCACTTCTAGATGAAACATCGGTCACCTCAAAGACTGCATATATCTCACAATATGATGTTTTCTTTGTTTCATCCAATTTTTTGATGCGATATCTACAACCATTGCAGACCATAGCCTTATGGTGTTTTACCTACAACAAGCAATACATAAAAAGATTACACAACGATTCAATAGTTATGCAGCAATACATGGAAAAGAACAACATGTACGTCAAACTGTAATTTGCAAAATAAAAGATTTAGAGTGATTGATTAATATGCTTGCCATTTTATCTTTTAAACCATATGCTAAATTGATTTCCCTTTTTGTAATATTTCTACCTCCATTGAAATGTGCTTCTTTTACCAATGAAGCCACACCTTCACATGATATTCCATGACCCGATTGTTCACATCGTTCAATCCAGACCTTCATCCATTCAATATTGTTTGCGATGTATAAATGAATTGCATCCCACTCTCGACCAACTGCTTGATGAAAATAAACATTAAAATTCAAGATAGATGTAAATTTTCTAAACAAAGTATATGCTCTTAATTGATGCAATAAATTAAAAATGAAATTAGAATATGAACGATATAATTAACATCCACCAGCTAATAATTACCTTTCACCTTCCTCGATCTACCTTTCCCCTTTAAGTGCTCCCCTTCAAATTTGTTATTGGAGTCCGGATCACAAATGCGACGTAAATTGAGCTTTGACACTAAATTAGGAAGATATTCACTAACATATAACATGTTTTGGTATACCGTATATCCTTCCATCATAGAACCCTTAGCATGTGCTCGTTGTCTCACCAAACCCTTCATAAATTTCAAGTGCTTCTCAACCATCCACATGGACCTTGAGTGCAGGTCCACACAACTCAATCTCCTCAACTTGGTGTATGAGGTAGTGTTCATGTGCATTGAAACATGCCAAAGGTAGATGATTTTTCATTTCACACATGAGACGAGGAATTTCTCTCCTCCAATACTTTATATCTTCTTTATGGATTTCTTTAGATGTCAACCATCTACAAGTGACGCAAACCAATAACGATATTTAACAAAAAAAACATTAAATTGCATATCATGAAATAGTGCACAAAAAACAAATATAAATTATATGAAGAATTAAAGAAACACTAAGCATAAGAAACTAGTTGCTAGTTACCTCATGTATTTACCAAGATCATATATAACTTGTTTGACATTATTGTTGAAGTTGTCCAGGAGAGAGAGAGGTAGAACATACTGTATCAATATACAAACCACGTCATTGTTTAAACAAATAGTATACAAACAAGAAAAAATCATTTATGCAATAAAATGAAAAAGAACAAAATTATATGGACATAACAATAATAATTACCTTGATGAAGATGTGCCAATCATGCGTTTTGACCCCTGCAAAATCACCTTTTTTTGTTATGATATTCTTCAAGTTTGCACAAAATCCAGTGGGAAATTTAATTTTCTGCATGATTTCTTTGACGAAATTGCTTTGCTACTCTGTAAACATCCATGGAATTGAGTTTACATTAATTTGGTCTCCATTGCTATGAAATTGGATGACGTGTTTCATTGCATGGTTTCCTTCTTGAATGTCTTTGCAAGCTTTCACAATTTCATCTTTCTCCCTCCTTAGCTCTAGTCGTCACCATAATGTTTCAGTCACATTCTTTCCAATATGCATTGTATCAAACAAATGAGCAATTTGTAGGTGCTCGTAGTAGGGAAACCTACTGAATTGTATAGGATAACTTTTCATTCCTCGTGGAATCCCATTAATTCCTTCATGATCACTATGGACATCATGAATATTAGTTTATAAATAAATTACATCATAAATAAAATATGGCCACTACAGTAAATAACTCACAATTAAAATTAAAATACATAACAATTCATATACGATGATCCATGCGTACTAGCTTGACGATTTCTATTGTATTGCATTTTCCAAAGGTGAGGTGTCATTCTCCATGGTTTTAATGCAGTCTCCTGCTTCCCATTGAAAAGAATTTGTTCGGTTGTTCTCTACCTGTGATTCTTAGAGAGGAAATGCCTATACTCATCAAACACCTCCTTTTTTAAGATTTTTGAGCGACGAGATTTTATCTTAGGACCACAAACTGGACATGTAAATTTACCCTTTGTCTGAAGATCTACAATATATAGATGTGGAATGTCTATGTCAATTATAATTATATATAAACTATATTAACTACTTCATAGAATTAAATGCAATTAAAGTGGAACTTAAAAATACAAACCCCAAAATTGGGTTAACCCAGGGGCATCATGTATTTTCCATACAACCATTTCATGGAATTGAAATTTTCTTTTCCATATTGGTCTAGATATGTCATACATAATGATGCCATTCCATAACTTCAGTAGCTCATCTATAAGAGGTTCGATATATACATTCATATCTTTGACTTGGAACTTACCCGATTGATTTGAAGTACATATAAAATATATAATTATGGGAACTATTAAGATATATAAACAATGCACAAGAGTAAAATAAAAAAATATACAAATGAAATTAGGAAACATAATATGACAAATGACATGCCACCACTACATTAGAAATAAAACAGTTGTAGACAAAAAATACCTGGAATAATCATCAACAACATTATGTGCTCCCTCTTTATTGAAAACCATGGAGGAATGCTATTGTTGATAACAAAAATAGGCCACACCGTGTAAATGGATTTCATCTGTTAAAATGGATTAACACCATTTGCTGCCAAATAAATCCTAATATTACGTGGTTCTTCTTTAAAGTGAGGCCACTTTTCCTCCATATCTCTAAAAGCAGAACCATCTGCTGGCATTTGAATAACATCATCTTGACTTCTGTTCCTGGCATGGTAATCCATAAATTGCATTATGTTATTGCACTTGAACAATCGTTGCAAATGTGGAATGATGGGAATATAACGAAGAACCTTGTGAGGCACCTTTTTTGTTACTTGATCTATTCGATATCTACTTATATGACATTCCAGACATTCTTTTTCAAATCATGCTAAAAATAATATATAACATGGTCATCGGGGCATGAATGAATTGTTTCATAATCAATTCCAATATCTTTCATGATGGAAGATAAATCTCGATATGTGCGAGGTAAAATAATTGATGGTGGTAACAAAAAATCAGCTATCAAGGTACATCAAAAAAAAATAGTTAATGTAATAAATAAGTAATATTAACAAAACACACTTCATTCGTATGATGGTCAATAACAAATTAACAATACAATTATTAGCGAAATACAAATAAAATTTATCATGATTGTATATATGTGATGGATTATTTTACATACCTTAGCATCCATGTGATTGATATGTTTGAAAGACCATTCATAACCTTCAAGTTCATTATCAACAATACAGTAGAGAGAATATTTGTTTTGTATCCTTCATAAAAGGGGTTCATATGCCTTATCGAGAAGAGGTATATCGTTTTCATTATCAAAGTAATCAAAATTTTCATTATCATCGTCATCGTCATCATCCATTCTAACATTAAATGAATCATGGATCAATGTATTTGTACCATCATATTCAACTACGTTATCAGTATGATCATCTTGTTCAATATGATCATTCATTTGTTCTCCATTAAACATAAATTCTCCATGATCCTCTGGAACTTGTTCTAAAAGCACTTCCTCTGGACGATATGTTGTAGGGTGTCTTTCCTTTATAAATACATGAAAACATCAATATATATAAGTTAATATAGGAAATATTAAAATAATACATACATTTTCCAAACCAAATAATATAAAAAACTTTATAATGTTAAAACTACAAATGGACGATATTGATTCCACCCCTCAATGTGTCCATGTTCCCTGCAATGTTTTGTGGCTTTCGAGATCAATATTCTTCTCCTCTTAAATCCCCTGCATTGAGTACATGGACAATAACATTTTCCATCACCCTTTCGTTTTGTTGCATCCCATAGTCTAGCAAGCAATTGTCGATTGTGTTCGTTTGGATCAAGAATATTTCTATTTGACATTTTGTCACAAACTTCGTGAATGAATACTATCGACAATCTTAAAAAATCAAGTTCCATGCATCACAATTTTCTTAAACAGAGGTTTTTCAAAGAATAAAAAAAATTCCGCAAACTGTCCGTCGAAAAAAAATAATTCCTGCAACCGCCCGTTGAAGAATAAAACAATTCCTCAAACTGTCCATTGAGGGCTAAATAATTTTCACAAAATGTCCGTCGCTTCTATAGCAAACATGTCAGAATGTTTAAAATTTTTTATATTTATAATTTTTCAGTCGTCGAATATCCGACGAAATTAAACTAGTTACCATTGGAAATATGGGTTTAAACTATTTGAAATATGTCTTTATATTATTTCAAAAAATTATCCCAAGGACGTCGAAAATATGACAACTCATCCTCCAAATGTCATCGCAAATTCGACACACTATTGTCAAATAACTAACAACTCATCCTCCAAGTGTCGTCACAAATGCGACACATTGCCGTCGCAAAATCAACAAACTATTGTCGGATAACCGACGACTCATCCTCCAAGTGTCGTCACAAATTCGACACACGACCGTCGCAAATTCGACACACGACGTCGAAGTTTCAACGATAATTAAAGAAATCAGAATGTACAGTACTTTTCATCATTGCAAACCAACAAAAACGTGCTTTACGTCAGGTGTCATCGAATTTTGGGTCCAAATCTTGTTATGGGTGTATGTGACCATGGTACTAGGTGGTATGATGCTCTAACACCCCCCCTTAATCTTGACTTAGTGTAACCACATCCAAATTTGAGGCCTTGGTAGCTAAGGCTCAAGTCACCTCTTACAAAAATTTATTTGTCCATATAACCAATGAACTACAACAAAACCATGTTATTAGCATCTCTTTTAGCTTACTCCTTAGCATCCACTATCACTTTTAGTGTTTTTTTTCATCATTTTTTGGACAAAGTGGACGCTTTTCCACGGGATGGCACTTTTAATGGCGTTATTAGCGTCCCTTTTTAAAATTTGACGCCATTTTGGATTCTTATTAGTGTCCCATTTAGCGTCCCTACTAGCATCTCAATTAACATCCAAAATAACATCCCATATAACGCCAAAAATAGCCTCCAAAAAAACGTCCAAAATAGCACCAAGCATAGCACCATATATTGAGCTAGTGTTAGCGCCAGGAATTGCACCATGAATGTTGCCAAGAAAAGCATCTAACATAGCGCCAAGTATAGAGCCAAGAATTGTGCCTAGAAAACATCCAACATAGCGTCAGGTATAGAGCCAAGTATAGTTCCTGGAATAACACCAAAAATTTAGCATCCCAACTAACGTCGAAAATAGCATCCCATATAATACCCAAAATAGCCTCCAAAAAACGTCCAGAATAGGGCCAAGCATAACACCATATATTGAGCTAGGGTTAGCACCAGGAATTGCTCCATGAATTTCGTCAGGAAAAACATCCGACATAGAACCAAGTATAGAGCTAGGAATTGCGCCTAGAAAACATCCAACATGGCGCTATGTATAGATCCATGTATAATGCCTGGAATAACACTAGAAATTTCAAAAGGAACCATGCTAGGAATTGCACTAGGTTTAGAGCTAGGAATTGTGTTCGAAAAACGTCCGATATAACATCAGATATAGTACCAACATTAGCACTAAAATTTGTGCTAAGAAAATAGCAAGAAATTTTAGAAGGAATTGTACTCCGAATTACACTAGGAATAGTGCTAGGTATAGATCTAGAGATAACAAGAGGAATTGCGATAGCAATTTCAGAAGGCATTGGGTCAGGAATTTCCCTAGGAAAAGGGTCAAGCATAGCACCATGTATAGAGCTATGAATACAGTTAATAATTGCGCCTGGAAAACATCCAACATAGCGCCGAGTATAGAGCCAGGTATAGCACCTAGAATGAAATAATCCATTATTGTCTTTCAACCACATATTGGCGATATCGTTGGTTATAGTGTTTCTCCTTTCCTTCTGTTTCGTTCTCTTGCCTTTGTATAAATATATATAAAACCATTATTGTCTTTCACCTAGCATGAAATGATCTATTATTCTCTTTCATATATATAGCCATTATTGTCATTCACAATTATTGCCTTTCATATATATAACCAATATGAGTGTGGGCACCATGAAAACTTGCTCGTAAATCTCTTTAAATGCTAGGCATGGTTGAATGATTTCCATACATTAAATAATTTGTCCAATTAAATACCCTCCATATCTTGGCTAATACCCTTTTTGTCAACCTAGCAAACACAACCAAATTTTGATAATGGATAGTTTTTCGATGTGATTATATAAATCAAAATTAAAGGTTACAATAAAAAAATAAATTAAATTATTAAGATGGTAAGTAAAGATGCAAATCCCAAAGACTTCCTCATTCATTAGAACTTTACTAAGACCAAATCACCTTATAAGTCATCAAGGGTGTATTGTTTTAGTTTGGTTATTGTTAATAATGTTAATGGTTAAAATGGTTATTTGTGTGAATCACATGTCATCAAGATGACTCCAAATAAGCAATCCAAATACAATGGGAAATCACCCTAGATTGTGCAATAAGAGGAGGTTTGCACACTAGGCAATATTACAATGATATTGAAGCAAACTGATTTCAAATAAAATGGACAAGTGAGACCCCGTTGTTTGTGGGACAAGTGACCCCCCTTTGCACAATGATTTAACTACTAATGGTTAAAATGGTTGTTTGTGTGAACCACATTTCATCCAGGTGATTCCATGTAAGAAATCCAAATACAAATAGAAATCACCCTAGGTTGTGTAATAAGAGGAGGTTTGTACATAACCAATAATTAAAGATACAACCAACCCATATTATGGTGATATTAAACACAAAATGGTTTCAAAACAAAGGTTAAACTGGGGATAAATCTATTAAACGTTCAAGGATGAAAATTATCTAGATATGTCCTCACAACCTATCCAATTAGTTACTCACATATTCAAAGTTTATTATGTAATCAAAAGATCCCATTTTACCTAGGTTATGTCAATGACAGCCCTAAAGCCTATAGTGGAAATAGTTTCATGGTTGTTTAGTCATGTTGGTTTTGATAAAAAAAATTGATGGAACACATGTTGAACTCATGTGAGATACATGTAATTGGAGTTATTGTGGGTGTGTGAGACCCCCTTGTTTGTGGGACAAGGGACACCCCTCTACACAACGATTTACTAATAGTTAAAATCATTATTTGTGTCAAACATGTCATTAAGATGAATCCAAATAAGAAATCCAAATACAAAGGGAAATCACCATATATTGTGAAACAAGAGGAGGTTTGTACATAACCAATAATTAAAGATACAACCAATCCATATTATGGTAATATTGAATACAAACTGGTTTCAAATCAAAGGTTAAAATGGGGACAAATATATTAAACGTTCAAGGATGAAAATTATCTAGATATGTCCTCACAACCTAGACAACTAATTCCTCACATATTCAAGGTGTATTAGTTAATCAAAAGATCCCAATTTACCTAGGTTATGTTAATGCCAACTCTAATGCCTATAGTAGAAATTGTTTCATGGTTATTTAGTAATGTTGAATTTGATGAAAATTTTGATGGAACACATGTTGAACTCATGTGAGATGCATGTAATCAGAGTTATTGAGGGTGTATGAGACCCCCTTGTTTGTGGACAAGGTATACCCTTCTACACAAAAATTTAACTACTAATAGAGGTGTACATACCCTACCCCCATCCAAATTTTAACCGATGAACCCCTAAGAAGAAACACATATTCTTAATCATTATTCCCCCTCAGGCTATACATGATACACAATCCTTATTTGAGACCATTAATGTTCCAAGTAAAATATATTTTGAATCATTAATCATGTCCATATTTATGCCGAAGGCATTAAACAATGGAGATCAAATATCAAAAGATTGCTCGTTGATTTGACCTGTTTTATTTGACACATGTCCTACAGTTTTCGATGCGTGGTTTTGTTGACCGGGTTTTTATCACCTACTAGTGGTTTACTCATTATCGCGATGGTCACATGGGCCTACCACCCTGTTTTCCTTATTCTCTTCACTTTCCTTTAGTAGGATCCATTTTTATTTTTATTCCTCTTCCTTCCCAGAGCCCCATCTTCGATGGTCAGATGGATCGAAGAGCACAACCGACTATTACACTGCCCAAAATTGTCGGGAATTTTCTTGACAAAGGAACAACCGGTTTTGGGTTCGAATCAGGTGAAATTCATCAAGTCTCTGGATGAAACAGGTGAAGCAATATTAAGTTTTTTGGGATTTTGGGCTTCTCCTGTTGCTGGAATAGTTCGGACGTGGAAGTGGTTCACCGGGTTTGAGAAAGGTCGGTCATCGAATTCCCTGGTGAGTAATCATGTTTCAAGATTGGGCAGCAAAGCACATGTGCAAGTTCTTACTGAATAGGTTTCTTGGAAAATTTATACAGGGGGAGCTCTATTTGGATGGCCTCGAGGCGTAGTTGGGTGCGGGGACTATGTATTTCAAGGGACTTACATTAAATAACGATGATCTCAATAAACAAGTGCAGTTCTGTTTAAAATCTGGTTTCAATTTTGTTATTTTTCATGGGGAACAATTCAATTTTCTATTGGATTTGCACAACTTGTTATAACGGTTTTTATCTGGGAAAACTGAATTGTTTGGCTGTGATTTTACTGAAACATAGTTTAACTTAGGGTTTGTGAAGCTAATTGGTGTAAGTGAAGTTGTTCCTAAACCCAAGGAAAACAAAATCATTGAATTGCCCCAATGGAGATACATAATTAAAACAAAGAAAACAAACCAAAGAAAGCAATATCCAAACTATTACATGAAATGGATTTTCTAGATGAAATCTGTAATGGTGGAGATCCATGGATTGAAATGTAGCATGGCCTCTACTTCTAGGAGAAGAAAATTTAATGGACATTTCCTTTACCAGTTGGTGAGAAAAAATATATGTGTTTATATTTCATTGATTAATGTGTGTATCTCTCTTTAATGAGTTGAGGTTTGTTTGCTTGTCATCCTCATAATCTTGTGTGCTTGGATTATCCAATAGCCATGGACACGACGTATTCTATGGGATATTAAGTTCGTTGCACTCGCTAGAAAAAATCAACGTGAATGTGAGTTTCCTTTGGGTTTTATTTCATTGCATTTTGGTTTTTTTGTCACTAGAGGCTTAAAGGAGACAACCTTCATAGGAGGAGCACGGGGTTAATTTGTTTTTACTTTCCCAAAATTATAACTATAAATCCCATTGGTATAATGCCTAATAAAGTGGTCTAGTAAAAAAACTAGGTGAAGTCATGCCCACTAAGGGCTTCCTATTTGATGTCAACTTAAAGATTGTACTCAACATATACCATTTCAATCTCGATGTTTCCTTGTGTTTGTTGATCAATGTCCTTATCTTTTAGTGCAACTTGAATAGAACCAATAAAGAAATTTGGAGGGGAAACCAAGAGTGTGATGGGTCACTATGCATGTACAAGCTCCTAGTTAGGCATATAGTCAATTCACAAAGCATCTTGCAATATAATTCGAACTTCTCATTTAATGACTTTATTTATAATGAGCCAAAATATTTGAAATATATGCATTCCTTCCTCTTTGGTCTTCAATTTGATTGGTCATTCTTATATTGAAGTGTGAGAGGGATACCTATATATCCTCTTAATGTCATTCATTTCTGCATTGAGTTCTTTGTAGGTATGAGGTATCATATATCCAACAACTGAAGTGAATATGAATTTTCATTCTTTTCCAAAGCCAACACTTGAGTTTACGATTCCAAACTAAAACAACTCCTACCCCTAATGCAAAACAATTCTCATGACCAAAATAAGAAGAGTTAATCAACACTCAAACTAGATTTGCTCCACAATACTAGATTATAACCAGAGCCAATCCATAGAGCTAGAGGAAGCAACACATTGCACCTATAACCTACCTCACTATAGATATTAGTTCCCAACCACACCCAAAAACCCCCACTTTGTCGATTTTCACATATTTCTTGCTAAGAGCCAAAACTACAACTAATTTCAAAAGTGAAAATAGCATCTTCAACAGTAATTTATTGATGCAAGGTTGATAAACCTCACCTCTTGCTTAAACAAATGAGTAGGTATTTGATGTCAAGATCTTTAATGCCCGTCCTTTAACCTTAATGTTACATTGAATCTTGTCTCCTAAATTCACTTCCATCATGTTTTAGCATTCGATACTTATAATCTTCACTAGAGCTGAGATATAAGAGGTATTGGACCTTATTTATACCTATCATTCCAACATCTAACGAAACAACCTCATTTTATTTAAGACGTACTAAACTATTATATATATATTTTTTACCAACATTTGATCTCTATGAATGAATCTCTCTTGACAAATATCTTGAAGATACAATTGATTTTGCAAATGTTGAATTATCATTGTAGAGTCCTCCATTACCATAAGATTCTTGAATTATCATTTTAGAGTCCTCCATTACAATAATATTTTTGATCAATTTGATTTGAGTATTTTTAACTAAAAACAAAGTTAATACCTTTACTTGATTGTTAATAATTTCTCCCAAACTCTGAGTGAATTTTTTTCTTAATTGATTGAAAATGCTCCCACCATAAATGCTACCCTATTATGAACTAATTAACATAATATATACACTAACGGCCACCTTATTAACTAATTAACTTAATCTATGCCATATGTGTGTGTATCTATATATTTATATATTTATTAAAAAAAATTAATTTAAAAAAATAAAAGAAAATTACCTCCACAACCATAAAAATTTGAACCCTACTAAGTTTATGCCAGCCACTTCCCCTACCTTCTTGGAAGGGATTTACCTGAGCGTGTTAGTTTAGATCCCTTCTTATTTAACAGACTGAGTTCCTATCGACCTATATACTAGAGAGCTCATCGAACACTGAGAAATGGGCATACTGAACATCAAACACGCACATATGAATGGGTATGCATTCTTATAGTCATTTTGGTTTTATAAGGTACTTGTAAGTAAGAGATTCTGATCCACAAATCTTTCTTCCTCAGGGGGTGATTTTATTTATTTGAGAATCCCTCCTTTCATAGTGACTGAGGTAAGGAAGGGAGGTAATTAGAGGTGTGAACAGACTTTGGGCAAGACTTCAAGCATGAGTTTGTTAATTAAATACTACACATCTCTGAGCCTAAATCGTGGTCTTTGTCTTTCGTCCTGCGTCCCAGAGTTGCAGAGATTGTACAGTGGTTTGCATGCATTATTACAAATATATATTTTATTGAGATCACATATATAATTATTGTAAACCTTAGTGATATCACCTTTCAAATATGGAATCTTAGAGAATGGACACAATGTATTTGATAAAATGCCTCAGCAGAATGTGGTATTCGAGACAGATTATTTTTGTTTCTAGCTTGATTCCAGACCAATCAGAATGTTGAGAGAGAGTGAGGAGTGGGGCACTCAATTGACTCCAACACCGGTTATGCTTCTAGAACCTATGGTTTGGTTGGAAAAAATTTAGTTATATTTTATGCTACACCCCAGATCCCAATGATTTATACACGGTGCCTACGCATAGCTGAGGTTCACCGTGAAGGTATTGGGTGTGTCGGCAGTTGATAAAGTAAAGCTACAAGAAAACGACCAATAAGCACTCCAGGTGCCAGGATTTCTCATTTTGTGCAATAACCTCCAAGAAACCACTCGAGTGAAGAAACACCTTGACGACATTAAAAAACAATAACACCTATTGGGAAGTGGAAGGTTTGGTTGACAACAGGATTATAAGGCTCACTAATTGAGTCCCTAATGGAAACATTATTCAGGAACTGAAGCTCTTCAAATGAATGCGAAGGGAATGAGTAGTATCAAATGAGAAGGCCCCTTAGTCCTAGATTTGTCAACTTCCCTTTTCCTATATTGTTTTCTATATCTTTTTACGTATTTTCTACTTTTATTACTTGGTATTGCTGGTTTGGATTACCTAAGTACTGAATTTACTTTGCATTTTAAGTTTTGATAGAGTTAGTCTAGCTCCTATGTTTAATATTTCAAAATATTCCTTATATTATTAAAATTATTTTAAGTTTATATTTGAAGAATTATATTACACATGGTTTCAAAACATTCTGGCAATGCAGGACCTTTCTTCAGTACATATGCATGTTTCCAGAATGTCAAATCAAAATTAGTGTGATTAATGGAACACACCTTGCAATTATTATAAAACCAATCATTTGAGCTCGTGTCTAACATTCTCATTCTTTCTTGGGATGTGTTTTTTTCAAGGACAAATGTTTGTACTCTAGTCATTTAGTTTCATGAAGGCTTGTTGTTTGTTCAGAACTGATTGGTTTCAAAATTGACACTCTCATTTTCAGGTGATTAGTGGTGTTAAGTGGCAAATGTATCTCATTAAAATACAGGTTTTATCTTAGAGGGTTAACATTCAGGTTTTAATCCTCAAAACATAGATGCCATCTTGATACCTGAAAAGGCGTCCTAGCAGGAAGCTGCTTCGAATTGAACATGAGAATTTGAATTGGACCAGTAAATTTCCATAATCAGTGCAGAAATTAAAGGATGCAGTGTGGTTTTCCTTGTGAGAAGGGATTTAGGGCCATAATATGGAGGCAACAAGACATTTTGCGTTGAATTTTAAAGTCTCAATGGTAAACTTTAATGGTTTCGAGTTTCAAGTTACCGAGGAAAAAATTTCATCAACAATTAATGTACCCCCTGAAGGGGAAAGAGGGTTTAAAAAACACCAGGTTGATGCATAGTATAATTAGTTTATTTTTGTGCAATATAGAAACCCTAGCTGTGGTGCAGGAATTCAAAGGATTTGTTTTCTGGAAGAATGGCGCGACGTCTTGGAGATAGTGCATAGATGTGTGACCTGTGAGGGGAGATTTGCTATGGTTTTCTTGTAGCATATGTGATTCCTGGTTAATATAGAAGGAATTAATAAATTAAACCTACCTTACTCCTTCTTAAAGAGTTTGGGTAAAATGGAAACCAGGTTGCAAAATCATCTTGAGTCTTCTAGTCATAGTGTTTTTCACCATGGATTAGTAAAGCTCTTGGTTATTGAAGAGTAAAAGAAGTATGAAAGGTATTGGTATCATTTCCTCTTCTGGTCTAGATTTAAAACTGAACATAAAAGCTCTGAATGTAATAAAGAATAAGTGATTCATATAAAAATAAAACGGACTAGTATGTTGGGATAAGATCAAGAGGCATCGCTGGGTTCAGATGAGAAAGAAAGAAAGAAACAAAAATCACATCCTAAAGAGACCGAACAAAATGATCCCGAAGATGAGTTGATTGAAAAGGATATGTCCATTCACACCCCTGCTCACTCCTTTGAAGAAAAAATTGATCACAAAGAAGTGACACAGAGTTTTAAGCCTCAATCTAATCCTTGTGAGGGCTTGAATGTTGTGCGCAATAAACAGATGGATGGGGTTGAGGAGGAATCAAAATCGAGGACTTCTAAAGAGGAATACCCTGTTTTTCCATCAAATTTGTTCAAGGTTTACATCAGACCTAAAGCACGACCAACAAATAAACTTAGGTTCAATATTAAAGCTATTTTGAATCCTAAGATTAAAAATAATGAAACAATCAACATTCAGGATTCATTTGATGAAGAAGACTCTAAAACAAAAGGATTATAAAATGTGCTTGGAGGGCCATTAAACAAAACCGACCAAAGTCTGAGGAACTTTCCATATTTAATTCTAGATGATCATCTAGTAAAAGATAACTCTGCTGATGAAAATTTTAAAAAGGATTTTATTATGAGATCTCATGATTCACATAAGGGTAAAGGTATAGCTGAAACCGAATTTGGGGAATCATCCAGATGGAAGGAAATTTCCATTGAAAACAATACTCAAAATGTGGTTAATGAAGATCTGAGTTTGTTAGAAGAAGAAATAAAATTAGTAAATAAAAAATAGGATCTAAATCATTTTGAAACTCATAATGAGCATATCAGTCATATTAATGATAGACTAATGAAGCCAAATCAGATGATGCGACAAAATCTCCAAGAGATAAATGAAAATTATTCAAAGTTGGTTCTGGTAGCAGAAGAATCTGTAAAGAGAAGGAAAAGAGAAGTTTTTGGATGGAATTGCTTTGCTCGCAGAAGCAACTCGACAAGTATGAATTTATTTGTCTCGTATTTTGATAAATGTCAATATTACAAATGTAAATTTTTTTTTTTGGTATAAAAAGTCCTGATCGAGATCTTAGAAGGAATAATCATTTTGATCTATAGTTCTTAGTCTGTTGTTTA
Organism: Pseudotsuga menziesii; assembly: GCA_001517045.1. Taxonomy (NCBI): domain Eukaryota; kingdom Viridiplantae; phylum Streptophyta; class Pinopsida; order Pinales; family Pinaceae; genus Pseudotsuga; species Pseudotsuga menziesii. The sequence continues at coordinate 34,047 of LPNX011112895.1, forward strand.
TGGCTATTTTTAACATTTTGATTCTAGAATAGTGGATCTTTGAATCCTAGTTGTTTTTAAAGACTTATGTCTATAAATTGTAAAGAAGGGACAGAAGTAAGGAATTTTTGGATGAGGGTCGTGAGAATGTATCAATGCCTGTGGCAGACATGTCTACTTTGCTAATATAAGGTTATTTTATATGTTAAGATATATGGTTGTTTAATTTGGAGCTATATTTTAACCTTTCATTAAATTGAATGTTTTGTGGTTCTGTTTGAACCTTTTCTTGTCCTTGTTATCTGTACAAATGTTTTCTTAATAGATTCTTGAACCTGCAAATGAATGTTTCAGTTATTGTGTTTAAAAATTGTTTTAAGCATGATATTTATTGTGATGCAATTGATCATAAATATTGTTTTTTTTATCTTGTATCATAAAAGGTTATTGATCTTATTCTCCATGTATGATCTCTCTTAGTATGGACTATCTTTCTTTATGCATCTTCTTATTTAGTAAACTTTGATGTTTTCAGATGTCCCTTTATATATCCTTTTTTAAACCATGATCCCTCATCATCCAAATCCATCATCTTATAAATGAAAAAACCAATCCTTGAACTTGAGATTCCTAAACTCTGCCACCCTGTAGTCTAGTTGCATACTTTATGACTAACAAGACCTTTTCCATTGTTCTTCCTACTTGTGTTACCTCGACAGTTCTGGAGTAGGGTATGTAGATTAATAAAGACATAATCAGACGTGGATTTTAGTCAAATGTCTTTACAGCTCAAGAGCAGGGTATGGAGATCAATTAAGACATAAAAAGACGTGGATTTCAGTTAAATGTCTTTATGATGAGAGCTCTTATAGCCTATAGGCATGTATGAAAAATGTGGAGACATAGATAAGTCATAATATTTATTTGATCACATGAAACAACTAGGAATCATTTCATGGACAACCTTCATTGCAGCATATGCCATCTATGGGTGTGGTAAGGTATCCCTCAAACTCTTTGAGCAAATGCAACAGTCAGGTACTAACCCAAATCATGTAATTCTGCTCTTTGTATTTGGAAAATTTCATCCAATAAAATTTTGTGTCATTGCTGGTTAATTTCTTTGATATGAGATACAATTTCTATAATATTTGTAGTTTATTCTATGCATCATTTTGGTACCTCCCCCTTGTCTGCTTATGAACCTATTTTTGATTGGGAGAATGAGAGGTCCTACATATTTGGACAGAGAACACCAGAAGTTCCACCAACTATATGTGGCAGGTTTTGTGTTTACTTGATGTAGTGGCAATATGCACTTGTCTTCACTTTCATACGAAGAAATTCTTTATGCTAATTTTTCAAAGAAGGCCACATGTCTTCTTGAAGTTCATAATTGATATCTTTCAATTGGAATTCCATTGTTGTTTCTCCCCGTATTTTTTGATATAATGTATCTGAATGGCTTTTAGTGGACTCAAGATATACATCAAGTCTTTATCTTTGGCCTTTAAAGCAAGTTTTGTTGGTGAGTTCATGTTAAATTTTCATATGCTTAACTAAGACATCAGTATATCATTTCATTTTTCATAATAAAAGCATATAAAACAGGATCACTGAAAGAAACAACATCACAAGAACAACACGGATTTATCCTGGGAAAACCCTAAAGGGAAAAACCCAGCAAAAGCTTCCTCAATATAGATGCCCCAAAAAGGGAAAAAGATAAAACCAACAAGGAGAGCAAAAACCTGATTCTCCTCCTTCTCCAGCAACTCCTCTCCTCCACAAGTGCGATATTCCATGTGAGTGTGTATGTCACAAGTGAGGAGCACTACACCTCTATTTATATTCATCGGTTCACTTAAAGTTTACTCAATTAACATGTCGGCTTAAGTTAACTCATGTAGGCTCGAGTTACACATGTAGGCTCAAGTAACCATACTGGGGTGCTGATGACCCACCTTTACAATTTGAGGGGACTACCTCATGACTCTTATTAGTTCTTCCGATTAGGAGCATCGGGGTACAATGAAATACAAATGGTTCTCCCGGTTGGACCATCGGGAATCACAAAAGATACATAAAGATTATTCTTCGAAGTTACAATATTTCAACACTCCCCCTTAACGAGAAGGGTATTCTACATCAACAACAACAAGAGCAGAGATGGGGGACATCATCAACATCAGCAGGGTAACACATCTATAAATCATTGGAAGCTTTTCAACATCATGTAGTCTTCATCTTCAATCTTCATCATCAGCAACATCTTCAGTGTTTAATCAACAACATCTTCAGCATTTTGATCTTTCAATTAGCAATGACATCTTCAGCACTTGGATCTTTCGATCAGCAACATCTTTAGCACTTTGACTATCCGATTAGCAACAACATCTTCAGCATTTTGAACTTTTGATCAGCAACATCTTCAGCACTTTGATTTTTCGATCAGCAACAACATCTTCAGCATTTTGTCCTTTTGATCAGCAACATCTTCAGCATTTTGACTTTTCGATCAATAACAACATCTTCAGCACCTTGACCTTTCAATCAGCAGCAACATCTTCAGTACTTTGACCTCTCGATCAGTAGCAACATCATCATCATCATATTCTGATCTGTCGATCATAATCATCATCACATTCTGATCTTTCGATCAGAAACATCATCATCATACTCTGATATTTCGATCAGAAACATCATCAATATAGAAACATCATCATCATACTCTGATCTTTCGATCAGAAACATCATCAACATACTCTGATCTTTCGATCAGAAACATCATAATCATAGTGCATCATCATCATACTCTGATCTTTTAGATCAGTACGTCATCATCATCATACTCTGATCTTTCGATCAGAAACATCATCAACATACTCTGATCTTTCGATCAGTACGGCATCATCATCATTAGCAACAACCTGCAATCCACAACTCAAAGACAAAAAGTCTTTGGATCACTTTTGGACTTAAAGTCCAGGGATGATACAATCCCACCACATTCTCGACAACCGAAGTTACCGGATTGATTACGGGAGAATCAGTCCCTATCACTTTAGGACTTGAGTCCAAGGATGATGCAATCCTACCACATTCTCGACGACCGAAGTCACCGAATACAATTATGGAATAATCACTCCCTATCACTTTAGGACTATGTCCAAGGATGATGCAATCCTACCACATTCTCGAGGACCGAAGCCACCGGATCTATTATGGACAGATGTCCCAGGATGATACAATCCCTCTTCATTCTCGAAGACTGAGGTCTCCGGATCACTTTAGGGAAGGTGCCCAAGGATGATACAATCCCATCATGTTCTCGATGACTGAGGTCACTGGATCTATTATGGACAGATGTCACGGGATGATACAATCCCTCTTCATTCTCGAGGACCGAGGTCTCCGGATCACTTTAGTGAAAATGCCCAGGGATGATACAATCCCACTACAACATCACTACTCCCCCTTTCGAGGAAGGTCTTTCCGAACAACACCAAGCTTGTCTCGAAAGTGTTCGAACTCTACTCGAGGCAGAGGCTTCGTCAGTACATCATCATCCAAATCATCATCATCTACATCTTCAGTATCTGAATACTGATCTATCACCATCTGTATCTCCAGTATGTGAATACTGAAAGCATCATCATCTATATATTCAGTATAGAAATACGGAATCACCATCATCTGTATCTACAGTATGTAAATACTGAAATATCATCTATATCTTCAGTATGGGAATACTGAAATCATCATCATCTATATATTCAGTATAGAAATACTGAATCACCATCATCTGCATCTACAGTATCATCATCTGCATCTTATCTTGTATGTAGAAATACCGGATTTCTACGTGTTACGTCGGAACACAGGGTCCTTTGTCATCACAACTATGGTTATCATATAGAATCATTGTAGTGTCCATCTTTAGGTCAAAGAGACCTGATATTAGCTTCTGCAGCCATATGGCTTCACAACTTAGTAGAGCAATCTGCTATGTATTCTGCTTCAACCGTGCTAAGAGAAACACTGGACTGTTTCCTGCTAAACCATGAACTCATAGCAGACCAAAAGCATATACCTGATGTGCTTTTCCTGTCTGAGATACTTCCAGCCCAATCTGCAACTGTGTATCCATACAATCTATACTCATGGCTACCATCATAGTATAGACCAAAGTCTATAGTCCCTTTCAGATATCTCATCACATGTTTTGCAGCTACTAGGTGAACCCGTCTTGGTTGAACAAGATATTGACTTAAGGTGTTCACAGCAAAACAAATGTTTGGTCTGGTATTTGTTAAGTACATCAATGACCCAATGATCTGTCTAAGTGAGTCACATCCACTAACTCTAATGAGTCATCAGCTAACAGCTTTAGGTTGGAGTCCATGGTTGTGGCCATGACTTTGCATTTCAACATATTGAATCTCTTCAATATCTCTACCACATACTTTCCCTGGTTGAGAAAGATTCCTTCTGAACTTTGCCATACTTCCAGACCTATGAAATAATGCATTAACCCAAGGACTTTCATCTCAAATTCTTCTGCTAGTTTCTTCTTGCTTTCCATGATCTGTTTCCCATTCCCTGTCAAGAATAAGTCATCCACATATAGTTATAGAATGGCAGGTACATCTTCTACAACCTTGTAGGAAAGGTTAGGATCGTCTTTACTCTTGGCAAAGCCCATGCTCATCAGGAAACTATCTATTCTTC
>LPNX011112895.1:38931-90448 GCA_001517045.1 Pseudotsuga menziesii
CTATACATCATTCCCCATGATCAACTATTACTCTTTGATCATAGCTTCTTTTATAGCATTCTTTTCTTCATCTTGAGTTATCTCTTATACCCATGGTGGTCTTCATCCTTCAAGGTGGATCTACCATTCTCTGAAGCTCTTTCTTCCATCATTGTGTCTCTGACCCTGGGAGCTTCAGATTCATGTTTATTGGAGTGAATCTTGAATTGTCATCACTTGTTCTTCGGAACAAGTCTCGTCCTTCTTTTCTTGTAGGAGGTTGTTCATGACCTTTCCTACAACTCAAATGTACCAGTTTCATGGTTAGAGATATTTCATAAAACATATGTATAACAACAAATTATTATGCATCATGCAACTATTTAGTTAATACAACATTCATTCATATCTCACATAAACTTTCTAGATTCCTTCCATCTCTACCATGACATTATTGAGATTGTGCACTAATCCAATATGTCAGCAAAGAGGTTTGATAAGTAGCAATGGAGAGTTGTATAGCACCATGAGCTACTTACCCATCACATGCATATTAGTAGTATACAGTCATTAATGCAAACAATCTATTATGCATAACACATCACTAAATATAATCAAATGTATAACAAAACAATATCATGAAATGACAATTGAATACTTATCTTTATTTGTTTCATGAGTATATTCCTTCTTGAGTCTTCAACTTTATCGTCTTCTTCATTCATGATAGCATCGTTTCTTATCCAAATGCTGAGGTGGATAAGAAGTTCTTCAAGAGTTGAGATTTTCATATTCCTCATTGATTGAGGGATCTTCTTTGGAAGATGAGAGCTTGATCTTCAGAGACGATATTTTTCTTCTTCCCAAAGTCTGCTGAAAGTAATCAATTCCTTCTGGAACACATTCCTTGAATGAATGAATTCCATGATCCTGGGAGGCCATTCAAGGTGACCATCACCACTTTTGCATTCTTCACTTCTTCTTCAACTGGTTTCTTAAGGTCATATTTCGATCTATGTTCTTCCCTTCAAATAGCTTGGTCAAGGAATCAAACCTCATCGATTTCTTTAGGGAAGACACTTGTAGAACAAGTTTATTTGAGACTGAATCATCAATAATCTTCTGGGCTTTGACCAAGTTCTTCTTGTGAAAGGCTTCTAGCCTCATCTCCCTTTGAAACTGAAACCTCTATGCTCATGAAGGTGTCCAATCCATTTTCTTCAGAGAGATCATATAATTCTAGGCTTGGAAGTTTTCAACTTCACCAAGCTTATCATCAAGTTGATGTGATAGATCACTTTGAAATGAGAACCTCAAATGAACATAGCAAAGGATTAGATCTTACCGATTTGAGGTGTCCGTCCTGGTTCTGGAGTTGGCTGATCTAAGGTTTGTCATAGAAACCCTAATTTTAAAACTTGGAATATTTCAGATCTGATTGGATAGATAGATATATCTCTTCAAATGGAGCTATCCAATGTACTCCATTTCTGAAAACAGTGGAGGGAAGCTCCCGGAATAGGAAGCCCTAATTTTCCAATTTCTTCTGCATAAATGCTTGTTACTGTTTCTGTGATATATCTGACATTTCTACTCTTCTATGTCTGAAATTTTGTATTGAGGTAACCTCGCATGTCCCTGATCCACCACCGTAGGTTTCATTAGAATTGGTTTCACCATTTGGGATTTATGATCCTTTTCCCAAGGTGACCTGTTACAGGACTGTTTAGAACAGCGAAGTTGTACACCATGCCACGTGTCACTGGTTCATCTTCTGAGTCTAATATTCATACCACGCAAATTACAGTCCATTCCCTTTCTATAAAATCTTCCGGAATTCATTTTGGACCTCTGTATCCCAAGATATTGTAATTCTCCCCAGGTGTCCTGTTTAGGGATGAATTCTGGAAGAGGCTGGAACCCTCACTTGGAGAGAACATATCTCCTGAAATACAGTGAATCTGAGGATGAATTTTGGACACAGTGTTCATCAGGATTTTATCTTCAGCCCTTGCAATTTTCAGCGCCTGATCCTTCACCAATATCGGAATATAGCGAATGTTCCAAAACGTAGCAGTTTTAGTATTTAGGGTTTTTGTAGCTCGGGGTCAAACTAGGGTTTGACTTTCTCGGAGATTCACCCAACCAAAAATCTTGATCCAGGTCTCTAAAATTTGGTTTTGATGAGGAGAACAATCCTATGCTAGTCTCACTCAAAAATTCCTCTTCTATATAAAGCCCTAATTTCCACATCAAAAATTGAAAATGCTCGGAATCGAATTCCGCTTCGACAGAACGATGCACCCTTCAAAGGAGAGTCAGCCTAGCCTTCTTTTGGTGATTGATTGTAGAGAGAGAACCAAAAAATAAGGAGCCCTAGCTTCTCTAACTTGTGAAAGCTGCCCTATTCAGGTTAGCTTTGATACCATGTTAAATTTTCATATGCTTAACTAAGACATCAGTATATCATTTCATTTTTCATAATAAAAGCATATAAAATAGGATCACTGAAAGAAACAGCATCACAAGAACAACACAGATTTATCCTGGGAAAACCCTAAAGGGAAAAACCCAGCAAAAGCTTCCTCAATATAGATGCCCCAAAAAGGGAAAAAGATAAAACCAACAAGGAGATCAAAAACCTGATTCTCCTCCTTCTCCAGCAACTCCTCTCCTCCACAAGTGCGCTATTCCATGTGAGTGTGTATGTCACAAGTGAGGAGCACTACACCTCTATTTATATTCATCCGTTCACTTAAAGTTTACTCAATTAACATGTCGGCTTAAGTTAACTCATGTAGGCTCGAGTTATACATGTAAGCTCAAGTAACCATACTGGGGTGCTGATGACCCACCTTTACAATTTGAGGGGACTACCTCATGACTCTAATTAGTTCTTCCAATTATGAGCATCGGGGTACAATGAAATACAAATGGTTCTCCTGGTTGGACCATCGGGGACCACAAAAGATACATAAAGAATATTCTTCGAAGTTACAATATTTCAATAGTTCAATGAGTAGAATAACCATCCGTCTCTTAGAGATTAATTAACTATGTAATAAAGAATGAAATGTAGATATTGACGAGAATACATCATTCATTAGCAGCATACATGTTTTACTATTTCAAGTTGATGTATCACCGTTGGTACCCATGATATTGAAACTCTCATCCTAATACACATAGAAATGTCTATATGTATGTCTTGTTCCAACCATTTGAGGGGGTTCATATGCTGGAGAATGAGGTCCTTTGTCACTTTAACGAAAGGAAAAACTTCTAATATGTGGTGTTCCTATGAGAGATTTACTTTCTCAGATGTTAAGAACTTTTGTTTTAGGAAACTGATTGAAGTTTCCTACCTCTTGTCAGAGCCTTTTTATGGTACAACATAATTGTATCATAGAGAAAGGAGAAAAAAACAGTTAGAGTACTTCTATTTCCAGTTCTTTCTCAGTGAAATGCAAGATGTAAGTACCATACAAGTTTTTCTATTATGAGAGCAATTGATTTGATTGCTTTTTATTTAGTTAGTTACCTCATTTTGTTTCCCGTTCTTAGGTCATTGTGCCTGAATGTTCTTAGCACATTGCTTATTTGCTGCATTACCATTTTTTAAATAATATATTGATGTCAGGACAATAATTTTTGAGATTGGCATCATTTTGGTAGCAAAACACGATGCAAAAAAGGAATAAAAAATTGGAGCATATTTGGAAGTAAAACGTGGTGCAAAATGGGATGCTAAAGTGGTAGCACAAATGGATACATTATTGGATGCTAATTTGGATGAAAATATGGCGTGAACATAGATGCAAACATAGATGTTAACATGGTGTTATTAAGGATGCAAATACAGCTCTAATGGGGATGTTCTTTAGGAAGAAAAAGCAGATGCTCTCTATGAAGAAAAATATGACGTTTTTGAGGAAGCAAACCTCGACGTTGTTTAGGAAGCAAAGTTGGACGTTATTTTGGAAGAAAAAAAATAGACGTTATTTTGGTCGTAATAAATGATGCTATCTAGGAAGCAAAAACATACATTTTTTGAGACCCTTTAATTTTTTTCCATGGCATGCCCCATTAAGCATCTAGTTTGACCACTCAATCTAAAAAAATTACACTAAAAAGGGACGCTAAATGGGACGTTAATTCTAGGATTTGTTGTAGTGAGTTAAGGAGGAAAACCACATGGGAACAAAACCTCCCCTCTAAAATGGACAAGGAGAGAAATTTGAAAGTGAATATCAATCATCACCATGTGTCACCCACTTCAACAAGTGAAAGTATTCTCTGTGAAGCTCTTGGTGAAAATGTCAGTAATTTTCTCTACATATGGGAAATACTTCAACAATATCACCTACTCATGCACTAAGCTCCGGATGTACTGCATGTGTATCTCAATGTGCTTGGTCCTCCGTATTTGTACTGGATTAGTGGAAATATTGATTGCACTTCGATTGTCACACCAAATGGCAGTCGGTGAATCAAGTGAAAAACCAAGTTCTCCAAGAATTCCTTACAACCACACACATTGTGTAGTTGCATTCACTGCTCCTCTATACTCGGCCTCAGTTGATGAAATGGATACAGTGTGTTCTTTCTTACTTAACTCACATATGGGACCATGTGAAAGAATTAATACATAGCCCGAAGTGTACTTTCTGTCAATAGAATCTCCATCCCAATCAGAATCAATAAATCCAACAAGTTCTAGTGGAGAACTAGCAACAGAGTTTATCCCAAAGTGTTTGATTCCTTGCACATAATGCAAGATCCTTTTAGCAGCCTTCCAATGGATATCATGAGGCTCCTGCATATACCTTGCAACAAAACCTACAACATAATCCAAATCAGGTAGGGAGTGTGTGAGATACAACAAGCTCCCAACTAGTTTCATATACAACGAGTTGTCCACCAATTGAGATGAACCAAAATCACCTAGTTTCACTCCTGAAAGGAAGGGACACTTGGATGCCTTAGATTCAACCATTTTGAACTTCAATAACATGTCTACAACATAGTTTGATTGACTAGCATTGACACCTGCATCATATTTCTCAATCTCCAAGCCAAAAAATTGTTTCAACAATCCAAGATCGGTGATTGAAAACTCACTATGCAATTGTAACACCCCAGTTTTGACCCCATGGTATTGAATTGCATATGATGTAAATAGTGTTAATAAAGCGTGGTGTAGAGCTCAAGGAAAAATCCCCACCATGGATTTAGTATTTTATGTTTTGGAAATTAAAATCGATGCCGACGGTTTATGTGCTAGCGAGACCCAATATGTTTTTAGACATCATGTAACTATGCAATTAATAAAAATACCATGACTAGCTATGCACCGCAACCTTAAAGAGATGGGGGCATGATTTCACAAGGAATAGGGAGGGGGGAATAATCAAACCCTTGAGCCAATGGGGAAAATCCAAGTGTCAAGGGGAAAATCCATCAAGTTTTCAACCACCCATTTTGTCATTTCGTTCCTAGTCATTGAAGTGGTGGGGAAGTTATTTCCTTGGGAGGGGAAAGGTATGGAGGTCAAATTCGAATTTGGGAAGCCACCCATTTTGGAAAATGTGTTTTTTACTTGTGGGGCAAGTAAATGCTTGGAATTGCATGCCCAAGCCATTATTCATCCATGACTTTCATTTTCACCCATCCTCATGGAGTTTTGGCTCTCTCACGTAGTAAGAAGGTGACTGAGTTCTCTCCCTCACAATTTGATGTTGTTTCTTCACTTTTCCATGCCCATAATTCATTTTCTGTGTTATTAGGTGAATGGGAAGAAAGGATCCACGATTTTGGGGTTTGAGAAGGCCGTTTTTGCCACTATGAGCAAGCTAGGAGCTTCCCTCACGTTTTATGCATTTTTCCTATTTTCTCCAAGCTGAGAAACTTGTTTTTGGGTTGCATGGAGAATTGGAGAAGAGACCCATGATGCTCTCAATATGTGGAGGAATTACTTGATGGGGAGAATATTTGAGTTAAGGACAGACCATTGTGGCCTGAAGTACTTGTTTGATCAGCCAACGTTAAATGTTAGACAAGTTAGATGGCTGGATTTTTTATGTGAGTTTGATTTTGAAATCAAGCACGTAAAGGGAAAAGAGAATAAGGTAGTTGATGGGCTCAGTAAGAAGGTGCAGGAAATGCATGTGGCATCTCTTAGTATTTACCAATCAAATTTGAGGCAACAGATTGTTAATCATATTGTTGGAGATTAATTGTATGAGTAGGTAAAAGACAAATTGTAGCAGCAAAGTCTTGAGAAGAGGTATGAGGGATATAAGTTGGAAGAAGATGGAATTCTTACTTATAAAGGCAGAATTTATATTCCAAATGTAGTAGAGTTGAGGAGAGTTGTTATGGATGCGATCCATCAAGCTCCATATTCTGGTCACTTGGGATATCAAAAGACAATTGCTACAGCCAGAAAGCAGTACTTTTTGCCAGGAATGAAAAAGGACATGGCTGAATATATTTCGAGGTGCATGAAATGTCAGCAGGTAAAGGTTGAGCATCGACACCCTACAGGTTTGTTGTAGTCTTTTCCAGTTCCAGAATGGAAATGGGAAGTTATTTCCATGGATTTTATTACAGGATTGCCAATGACTTGGAGACAACATGACTCCATCATGGTTATGGTGGAAAAGTTGACGAAGGCAACGGATTTCATACTAGTTAATTCTACTCATAAGACCGACGACATTGCAAAGATCTTCATGAAGGAGATTTTCAAATTGCATGGATTTCCTAAGGCAATAGTCTCTGACAGAGATGTCAAGTTCACTTCCAATTTTTGGAAGGGGTTGTTTGCATATTTGGGTACAAAGTTGAATTTCAGCACTGCCTACCATCCTCATTGTGATGGGCAGAAAGAAAGAGTTGATCAAGTGCTTGAAGAAATGCTTCGCATGTATGTGATGGACAAACCAACCAAGTGGAAAGATTATTTACACTTGGTAGAGTTTTCTTATAACAATGCACAACAAACATCCTTGGGGATGAGTCCATATAAGCAGAATATGAAAGCAGAATATGAAAGCAGCCCAAGACAAACAGAAAAGCTATGCATATAAGCATAGGGTGAACAGAGAGTTCAGTGTTGGGGACCATGTCTACCTCAGAGTGAGGGCAAAGAAGAGTTCCTTGAATATTGGAAGTTGTGCCAAGCTGTTACCAAGATATTGTGGGATGTTTGACGTGCTTGAAAGAATAGGGCTAGTTGCATATAGACTTGCATTGCCTGCTATCGCTAGAGCTCATAATGTTTTTCATGTTTCTTTGCTTAAAAAATATGTACATGATCCTAACCATGTGATAAATTGGGATGTGATTCAGGTGAAACCCAAGGGAGAGTTCCAAATCGAGCCAATGCGCATCCTCGACAAGAAGGTGACAATGCTTTGGAACCGAGGCATAGGGCAGGTAAAGGTGCAATGGGAGCACTACGGTCCTAAAGAGGCCACGTGGGAGCTGGAGGATTCCATGCGATTGGCACATCCATTTTTGTTCAATTCTACGGAGCACTGAGGCAATACCAGTGTAGTATTTTGTTCAATTTTGTAAAGCACTAAGGACAGTGTTGTTGAAGGGGGAGGGGAATGTAACACCCCAGTTTTGACCCCATTTGCATTAAAAATGTATATGATGTATATATTGTAATTATTCGTGGTGTGTAGCTAAAGGCAAAATCCCCACCATCGATTTATCGTTTTATGTTCCAGCGATTAAAATCGTTGCTGAAGGTATATTTTGTGCTCGCCGACACAATATAATTTTGACATCATGTAAATATGCAATTTAATTAAAAACCCCAACCAGCTATGTCTATGCAACAAATAATGAGATGGGGTCATGATTTTCCTAAGGATAAGGAGGGGGGAATATTTAACCTTTGGGGCCAATGGGGAAAATCCAAATATCAATGGGAGAACCCATCAAACAGTCAACTACCTTTCTTGTCTCATTCACCCAATCATTTAATTTTGCCAGAAATTGGCTGAAGTAGTTATTGCATGGGGATGGGAAGAGTATGGGCATGAATTTCGAATTTGGGGAAAATCATTTTTGACTTTTGGGGCAAGAAAACACCCAAAATGCATTCCCATTTGCACATACACCCACGTTCTTCATTTGCTCACGCAGGGAAAGCTTGGGAGTTGTTTTACCTTCATGTTTTTACTCATTTTCCTCATCTTGCATGCCCAGAAATCCGTTTTTGGTGTTGTTCAGCAAATGGGAAAAGAATATTCATCTTTTTTTGTGATCTGTGGAGGTCATTTTTGCCCATGTGAAGCCAATGAACATTTGTTGAAATCGATTTTGGATCCTAGGGATTTTTTAACTACTTACCCTTTCTAAGTTTAGCTTCCAAGACGTTTTTATCCATGCCCAACATTGTAATTGTGGTGTATTGAATTCGTTTTTGGCCATGTTAGGGCCAAAACGCCCATGGAAAATCGAATTTGTTGTTAGGGGTTGTTCTTACCCTCCTTGTCAAATCATCTTGTTGTCGAACAGTTTGTCTCCATCTGTAAATCCATTTTGGGGTTTCTCGATGTTTTTCCAAAGACCAGCAATTGGTATTTTGCTGTATGTGCACCCTTTCTTGAGTCTAAGTTGTTATGCTCTTTGATTTGGTCTGAATCAGTTAAGAGTGGAAGAGGTAATTTTCCTAATAAATCTAGTGCATGAGGAACCTCACTGGGAGATCTTGAGGGTTGATTATTCCTTATTGCATATCCTGAATAGCATTGGAAGGGAATGCATAGCCTAAGGGACTGTACAGCAGAGAAGTGGATGATTCCTTGTGTTGGGTGTGTATGTGTTGGAAAATCCAAGTCATATCTTGTGCAGGTGTCCATAGCTCTATGGTTGAACTCACTAGCTTTGAAAACAAGCCTTTCCATCCCCTTGGCAGTCTGATAAACCCAAACATAGCTTTGGATTGACTGAGTTTTTACATATCTTTGGCTATGTGTGAGTCTTCTTAGTTTCCTTTTCCTTGGAGAATCATGCCCAACTCAGAGGTGGTAGTTTTGTTGAGAGATTAACCAGCACACTAGCCTATGGTTGGGTGGAATGTTGCAGCGACATAGCTGGTTGTGGGGAGCTTCATTCGAAGATAAGTATTCTTGTGTAATCACCCATGCAATTGTTTTGTTGATGTGAATTATGAGGAACATGTAAAATGTGTTGAATGCTTGAATTAAATATAATTTTCTTTCGCTGAATGTTAATTCTTTATGCATTTATGTATCTTAAGTTCAATGCATTTTATTTTAAGTTTATGGGGCTAGTTCCCGGATTAGATAGCAGTTGGCAACGTTCTCTTCGCCAGTCGGAGGGTTGGGGACGTTACAATTGGAAAGAAAGATCAGGAAACAAGTTGACAACTCAAAGGTTTTGTTTGGTTGCTAGTTCAATTTCCTTGAAGGTCGTCCTTAATAAAATAACCTAGACCCTTTTCAACAATTATACTAGAAAACAATATGTAGGGTTGCTAACTAGCTCTGTTTAAACTTACGTGAGTATCGGAACCCTCTACCTTGTTGACATTGACAATCATGTTTACTCAATACCTCTTGAAACAATAGTTAGTCCACAAGTTTAGGAGAGGATATTTGAGGCAGAAAACACCAAATATAACAATAGAACTGAAAAAATAGAAATCCAATTGCATAAATACAAGGCCATCATACTTTGTGACACCATATTTGTTGATATTGCAGTTCGCATTTAGAACTCCCACCAAATTGCTAATATCACCCAAGGCCCTCCTAATGTTGTCGATGCCTACCAGTGCCTTCTTGTTTGGTGCTGCCATTGCAGGATCTGCCATTTCCATACACAATTATCAATAAACACTCCCCATGAAATCTAATCTTGCATTTAAAACTAAATGGAATTTTTCAAGATACCCACTTACCCTTTGTTGCAGCATCTGGCTCGAAAACAATGTGCCCGCGTAGGTTGTATTCCTGTACTAAAAATTACTAAAAACAAAATCCTAAACATAAAATTGTCTTTATTTCATATTTGACAGAGAATCCAGCGATTGCAACTAATATTACAAGCAAATTACCCTTACTGTGGAAAACATTTTGGATTTTGGAACCGGGGAGTGCTGAAATTTGGTAGTCCGGATTGTTTCAATAGATTTTGAATACAAGAAACACACACTTATCCTCTGCTTACCTATGCCGACATTTCTCCCACAAGCTTTTCTTGGCATATGAGAATGACTACTTGAAAGGAAAACCAGAAGGTTGTTTAATGAGTTCACCTTCAAAGTAATTGCACATATAATTCAAAACATACTAGGCCTAGGTGTTGAACAACCCAAAAGGCTGCTCATAGCTTCTAATAACATTATCTCAGAATCACACCCATTCAATCCAAAAAATACAAATTTAGCTATAGTAAGTTCCATCTTAGGTTCAACCCCAGATACTTGTTATGGATTATGACAACATTGCTAGGTAGGAAATGCCTACCTGCTCTCATGTTAGGACTTGCTAACAACCAGGCACCCATCTACCCACCTTTTACCAATGTACTGGCTTCACATAGAGTAGTGATAATGGTTCATGGGAGGGGCAGGTGATACAACACCTGCCTTCGATAACTAACACTTGTCAAATATTCTTACTTATACTACTATCTGATCTTGTCATGCAGGGAGGGAGGGATGAATTAACTCTCCAGAGATATGATTGATGAATGAAGACAGCCAGCCCAGGAGGTTCATCGGTCCTAGTAACCATTGATAGAATATTCCCAGGGACTAGTAAAATATGAACAAATCATTAGAGGAAATTTCAACTCAAAATGGGCCTCCTAAAATGAACTAATAAAATAATAGTTAAAATAATAAAATAATATTTATTAATTTTGGAGGAAGAAAATAAAAAAACTACTTTTTTGTTTGTATTTTTGACATATCTCCCCGTGTTTTTACTCAAATTTCGACCGGGAGAGCTCATTGGATGCGGAATTAAATTCCGCATCCAACGAGTACCCACTCAGTATACTTTTGACGAACCCCGCTACCCCAAAAACAAGAAATACCTGAAAAAAATGAAATGATGATGTCATCATTTCATTTTTTCAAGTATTTCTTGTTTTTGGGGTAGCGGGGTCCATCAAAAGTATGCCGAGTGGGAACTCGTTGGACATCCAACAAGCTCTCCTGATCGAAATTTGAGTAAAAACACAGGGAGATATGTAAAAAATACAAACAAAAAAAGTAGTTTTTTTTATGATACCTATCCCCAAATTTATATTAAAAAGGTGTTTAAGACCTATACGGTATTTCAAATTTAAAGCAATTTCATTGGCTAACACATGATGACATGGAATTTGAATAAAAGTTAAAAGGCCCATTTTGAGTTGAATTTTCCTCTAATGTCTATATTCATGGCATGGAACAAACTTGTGCTTTATTTTCTGAGCTGTGTAAGGGGCTCTACTCTCTCGCTGAGTGAATCGCAAATCCAAAACGCATTCATACCAAGAATTTAGGTCTGCCTTCCTTGTTTTTCACTCCCATTTCTGCTTTAGTCGGGATAAACAAACCCCCGTTATACTGTATATTGTTTATTAACATAAAAAAATGCCTTTAACCCTAACTATATGCCCAATATAATTTTTGAATTTCTAACCATTTTTAATTCCCCAATATGAATGAACATGATATCATATTGTTCTATTGGGGACACCCTCCTGTGCCATAGTTTGTTGGTCTCATTGGCATGTGAAAAGAGCACATTCCCTTGGGAGTAAGGTAGGAAGTGAGAAAACTTATACATTCTAAAGTCATGATCAGCAAAACCCATAACTACTACTCGGCGTGTAGACATTTATGAAATCTCCACATCATTTTATGTAAATGTTACTCTCTTGGATGAGCCTATGTGTGTCATTTGATAGACAAAGAGTAGGTTCATTGCAAAATTAGGCTCATGCAACACATTTTTGAAGTACTCATTGTTAAGGTTGATCCTTCCAATCCCTTTGGCTGGGATCTCAAATTCATCACCCATGAGGATGGATGGACCACTTTAAGGATGTAGGCCGAGAAGGAGTTTTTCCTAGAATAAATGTTCCTTGCGGCACCTGAATCTATGTTGAAGGAAGAAGAGCATGAAGATCCAACAACCAAAGCATGTCAATGGTTTTATTCATGCATGCACTCTTTGGATGACAACATTTGGGACAATAAGTGCATTTTGTCTTCTCTTGCTTCGTCTTCTCTTTCTCCTTGCTGGGATTCAAACCCCCATCTGAAGATTTGGGCTTCTCCTACTTCTTCTTCTCTTGGTGCTTTGAATATTTGGCTTTCTTCTTGCCTTTGGCTTGATTCAAAACACCTACAGCAAGGGCTTGATCCTTGGTGGATTTGATGGTAACCATTTGCACCAATTTTTCTTGTTCCTGAGTCAAAGAATCCATGAAGTCTTCCAGTGGAAGCATTCTCTAGTTTCAAACTATCAGCTTGCCTGAGTGGATTATGGAGACAAACACTAGATACTCAGGGCCTAACTTCGAAAGAATGAACAAGATTATTTTCTCCTCTTTCTTCTCGATGCCACATTGTTTCAGCTGAAGTACCAAGGATTTTAACTTTGTGAATAAATCTTGGATCGTCTCAAAGTGAGTTGTGCTCAAAGAGATCAACTCATTTTTTAGCTGGTGTCCTCTCATCTCATCAGCCTTCCAAAGCAGTGCCTCAAGCTTGAGCAAAAATTCATTGGTGCGGTAATACTGTCTACATGGAAGAGAAGGTCCCTCCAAATACTAAGACACAACATCCTGAATGCCTCATCCAACCCATTGAAGTAGTTTGATTTTTCCACTGTAGAGTTGGGCTCAGTCTTAGTCCCCATGGTTACTCTGTAAAGGCCTTTCGACCTTAGATGGATCACCATTTCAGCCTTCCATTCAAAATAATTGAAAGGGGGTAAGAAAAACATGACTCTGCTCCATTTCTTCTTGCACACTAAGTGACAAAGATGCTGGAACTACCTACAATACAAACACTCAAATTTTTCGAGAAGAGACCCTAGGTAGCAACTCAAACTCTCTGAATTCGACTTGTAACTCGAAAGAGCTCTTATTCCATGTGAAAATTTGATTCACAACAAGATATGGGAGTTAAGGGAATCCTCACAACTCAATAATTTCACAAATCATGCATAAAAAATAGTGAAAAGAACAAAATTAACACATAGGAATAGTACTAATAACAGAAGTTTCTATTACTGTCCAACATGTAAATATGTTTGGAACATGATTATAATACAATTGGAGAAAATCGTTAGCCTTTGGAGGCAAATTGGATGCATACATGTGGCAGGATTAGATTGGACCTCAAACCCCCTTAGGTGGACAAATTAGATCCCAAACCACCTCAAAGGATCATGAATGGCCATGTGAACGTGGTTGAACCATGCTAGGACATAAATGAGGATAGGATAGGTCTGCTGGAGTGTATGTGTTAGTGGGAGTAGCTCTAGGCAGCAATAAATGGTCCAAAAGAGCCAAAAACAACCAAATACCATGTATGGGTTCCAATGTTCAAACTAGTTTCCTGTTGTAAGGAGTGGGAGAGCACCAATGCCTGAGTTGTCATAAATGAGGGCGCATGTTTCTCCTGAATGATCTAATGAGGGAGATTGGGTGCATTAATGAGTCCAAAAGCCCCAAATACCTTGCTAGACCAACATAAGCAAGGTTTGGACCATGTATGACATAAGTACAAAACAAATGAAAGTGTGTCCTACGTGTATGCGATCATGGTACTAGGTGGTATGTTGCTCTAACACTGATCAATGGTAATTACCAAAATTTGATGATATACAAAGTGGGTGTTTTTTAATTGAATTTTTGATGAACTAGATAGATTCAAAAATAAAAAATAAAACTGATTATATGAAAATACATAAATTAATCACTTAATTTAATAATTGATATTTGCAATTTTATTGATTTAAATTTATTAATTCCATATATATAAAAAGAAATTCAATTAAATTTATGCGCTGAAGAGGCGCATTCTACAGTCCAAAAAGGGGATTTGTAATTCCTTCTGTGCTCATTCTAGAGTGGACACATGTATTTTTTAAATAATAATAAAATATTATAAAAAATAATATGTCGGCTCCAATTAAATTTTAAACATTTACAACGACATATATATAACTAGCACACCCACATAGTTTGTGACTGATCACGTCGATAAGGATCAAATGGTTAAGAGATAGTTATGGAATGGAAGATAGTTTGGAAATTTTTTTTATACCTCATTTTCTTCTAGTTAAACGGGTTCAACTTTGAGTTATCCATGCCTAGCTACATGTTTTTTTTAACTAAAACGGTTATAGGCCTTTTATATTAATCTATTGGCTAAACAACTGCCAGTAGCATTACACATAGTGATTATGATCCAACATTTGCATAATGTCCAGAGATACGGGCGTAGTTATACTAACTGAACCCTTTACAAAAATTCTGGAATTTGCTAAACAGACATAGAAATTCATAGTAGCGCATAGATAGTAAGGGAAACTAGCGTTGCAGAGGTAAAACCAAGCAAAGAGGAGGGAGTTCAATTGATTTTGGCTATGAGTCTGCCTCAGCATTCTGTTTTTGGAGTTTTTCTATGCTCCTTGAGCATTGCTTCTACCTTCTTTTCCAACTCTACCAACCGGTTTCCTATTCCACCTGAGACGTTTGCCAGATACTTCATATTCGTCATATTATCTTCGAATATTTCCTCCTGTATCTCTTTGAGTTCCTGGTTCATGCACTCCCAGTGACTGGTTCCGGTTTTTTGCATTCCGATCTGCTTGGTCTCCAGCTTGTGTACTGCAGTCTTTACTTCGTCCAGATCGGTCTAAATTTGAAGGAGTCTTGCCTCTATATTGGAGGACGAGCTTGCTGCCATTGCTAGACTCGATCTGTGAACCTCCAAGTCCCCTGCGTGTGTTCTCAAAGCTACCCAGCGATTCCTTCAGCGTTTGACAGAGCCGATTGTAGTTAACATTGGGTGGATGCTTCCTGATATAGGCCCGTTCCTTTTTTTTCTTCAGATTCTTGGATCAATTCTCATTGACTGTCTCAGATATTCCTTGCTGGGTACGAGTATCTCTGGAGGACATCGATTGGAGGCAGTTCCCATTGATCGCAAGGCCGGTACTTGGAGAGCATGGGCCATGTGACATGCTCTAATCAAAATTTGTCTTGCCCCTGTACGTACTTCTCCTCGACTACCTCATTCTGCACGCCGACGATAGGGAATATTCATTGTCTGAAATCGAATTGCTCTTTTTCCTATCATGGGAAAATCTAATAATCAACTCTCCACTGTCACTAGGGGATGGGCACGTGATTTTTGATTCCATTAACAAATATAACTCCCTTGCTCAAGGAGGCTCCAATATTGGCTTCATGATCTACTATTTGGTTGAGATTCCGAAGGACATGGTAGCACTTGACTTCTTCGAAAGCTTTCATCTGAGTTATGACTTTCCGATGGTAGTGGGCCAAACCCATGCTATTAGGGGCCTTCTTCAGATTCAAAGCCTGAATGATGATTCAGGAATCACCAATGATAGCCAACTTCTTAATGGATAGTCTTCTGGCTTGATTTAGACCTTTCCAAATGGCGAGAATTTCAGCTGTGTTATTAGTTTTTTGACCCAACCCCCAAGAGAAATTGAGGACAATTTTCCAATAGTCTAGCAGGACTCCTCCACTTCCAGTAGGTCTAGGATTCCCTTTCGAGGCCCCATCCACATGCAGAATATGCTCCTTCAGAGAGGATCTCCATTTTATAAACTCTTGCTCCTCTAACCTGATTTCCCACAGAGAGTAATGCTTAGTAGTGTTCTTGGTTCTGGTAAGAAGGGAGGGGTCTAGCCCTTGGAACCAGCTGTACTCCTCTTTGTCAAGGGTAGCTTCATTGGTGATTTTTGTATTTGAGGCTACCAGCTCTCCTATCAATGCCTTTACTTTGATTGCAACTTGGGCCAGCGTACCTGCCATGTCCCTGAAAATTCTATTATTACATTCCAGCCACAATTTCCAGCAGAGGATTTTTGGAACCCACATCCAACACTGCTTTAACAACTTCAGCCTGGAGAAGGAAAAGGGAGCATAGTCGTACCAGGAGGCAAACAAAGAGGTGATGGAAGGAGGGAGAGTCAGATTCAGCTGAGCAAGAAGGATATTCCAGATTTCTAAAGCAAAGGGACACTAAAGAAAAAGGTGGATCGAGTTTTCCTCATGGCAGGCACAAAGAGGGCATCTTGAGGGCCCTTCCCAACCTCTTTTTAAAAGGTTGTCCCAGGTTAGATTACTGTCATGCAGGAGGGACCAGTAGAAGAGATCTATTTTGGGGAGGGAGGGATGGAGCCAGAGGTTTCTCCACACAGAGGGGTCTGGGGAAACCCAAGGAATGGCTTTTAGGGCTGCATAGCCAGCAGCTGCAGTGTAAAGGCCTGTGGAGGAGCCCCAGCCTCTTTTGTCCTTCAACTTAGATGATGTGGGGGAGAGTCCTTGAAGAGCATCTAAGAGGGAGCGAGCTTCATTATCAAGATCTTGCGGGATAGCCCCCAGGTACCACTTGGTCCAAGAGTCATCCGGGCTCCATCTAGATAAGTCCCAAAGGGTGAATTTGTTGTTCGAATGAAGCCATTTTTTGATGTTCTCCATTCCCTCCAAGGATTTTAAAGGGGACTGCCCTAGAATGGAGTCATCCCAGAACTTGATTTTGGAGCCATTTCCCGGAATCCAAGTGAGATTGGAGGTGATCATATCAAGGGATTTAAGACAGAGAGAGAGAATAGGAGAGCCTTTCCTAGTCCTGGGGGGGCGATCTAGGCACCTCTCTTTGTGACCGCTGAAGTATTTTGTCCTTAGGGCTTTGGAGCTCCAAGTTGTTTTACCCCTTATCATTTTCCAAAGGATCTTTCCACCCGTGGCCAGATTCTGAGTGGCCACATATCTGATTTGTAGCCCTCCTTCCCATTTAGGGGCTTTGACCTTATCCCAGCTGACTAGATGCATTTTCCTTCCTTTATTCCTTCCCCCTTCCCAAAGGAATTTTCTCAATAGATTGTCAATATCTTTCACAATTCCTTTTGGGGCTAAGAGGATCGAAGCCTGGTAGACAGGAAGGGAGGTTAGAACTGAGTTTATAAGAATTGTTTTACCTGCTTTGTTTAGCCAGGAAGCCCCCCATGCCATTATCTTGGCCTTAAGCCTGTCCACCAGAGGCACCCAAAGGCTCCTTCTGGGTGCTGCTTTTACAAGCGGAATTCCAAGATATTTTATGGAGTCCCACGTGGAAGTTCCTTCCATTTCCAGCGTCCTAGATATATTTGTCATTTCAATGTGGGGGCAGTTCCAGCCATAAATTTTGCTTTTCCTCAAACTGATTTCGCTGCCTGAGACATCAATGTAAGCATCCAGCTCTTTCTTGAAGGATCTTGCCGTGGTGAGATTAGCCTGACCCAAGAGAAGGGTATCGTTGGCAAATTGAGCATGGTTAATTCTCTTCACTTTGGGGGTGATTGTGAGCCCCATTAGAGAGCACTGCTGAAGGCTTTTGTCCAGCTGGAAGCTAAGGACCGACGCTTGAATGACATAGAGCAAGGGGGACAGAGGGAAACCCTGCCTGAGACCCCTAGAGGCATGGAAAAAATTTGCCGGTCTCACGTTTACCAAAGGGGAAATCCAAGGTCCCGAGATACAGGCTCTAATACAGCTAATTAACTGGGGATGGAATCCCAATTTGAGCATTACAACAAAGAGAAAGTTTAACCGAACTTTATCAAAGGCGTTAGCAAGGTCCAGTTTGACTATCATACATTTCTCCTTCCTTTGGCAGCTTGAGTGAATTGCCTCTTGGACCAAAATGATGTTGTCCTGAATTTGTCTGTCCTGGATGAAGCCCCCCTGGTTCTCCAGAATGATCCTAGGGAGGACTTTTTTTATTCTGTTTGCTATAACTTTGGTGATGATTTTGTACCCCGTGTTGCAGAGCGAGATAGGGCAGAATCTAGAGAAGCTTTGGGCACCTTTCTCTTTGGGAATTAACGCTAGAAAGGAGGAGTTAGTGCTCCCTCCTATTTTGCTGCAATTTTGGGACTTCCTAACCATTTTGACCAGATCCTTCTGAATAATATCCCATCAAGATGTGTAGAATCTTGTCGTGAAACCGTCAGGCCCAGGAGCTTTATCAGGGTTTATTCCATGGAGAGCTTTGCTTATCTCCTCAGTCGTTATAGGGGCAATCATCTTTCGATTGTCTTCCTCATTGATTAGCGTGGGGAAGACCATTAATGGGTAGTTGTCCAGACGTGGAGAAGTTTCCATTTCTTCTGTAAACATATCTTTATAGAAAGAGTGGGCTGTGTGCTTGATCTCTTCAAATTTATTGAAATTTTGGCCCTGAAAATGGATTTCTCTAATGGTGTTGTGATTCTTCCGAGATTCTACTTGCTTGTGGAAGAAAGAAGTATTTTTATCACCATCTTTGAGCCAAAGGCAACGCGCCTTTATTCGCCAGTATTGCTCTTCTCTTCTCAGCGCTTTATGAAGGGCCTTTTGTAGATCGATCTCAGCATTAAGCAGCTCCGGGGTGATCGTGGCGACCTCCATAAGCAGCTGGTGGTTGCCTAGATCTCGATGGGCTTTTTTCCTTTCAAGGATAGGGGAGGGCTGGATCTTAGCCCAGTTTTTAAGGGCTGCTTTGAGCCTTCTCAACTTTTCTTCCCAAATGAAGAAAGGTGAACCAGAGACAGTTTTTTGCCAAGTTTCCAAGACCAGATCGTAGAAGCCATCCATGGAAACCCAGAGGGGGTTGAAGCGAAAGGGGATAGGGCCCAGTTTTTCTCCAGGAGTCAAGGAAAGGGATATAGGCTTGTGATCTGAGGTGCAAGCCTGGAGGATTTCAGAATTGGTGAAAAGACCAAGAGTCAGGAAGGATGTGTGAACAAGGAAACGATCCAGGCGGGCAGCAATGTGCCCCGGTCCCATTCTTTTATTAGTCCAGGTGAACTTACCTTTGCTGGGTTTGATATCCTCCAGATCCCAGTACATTATGATGTCTTCTACCAACTCCCGAGCCGGGTCTCTTACAGGTGAGCCTCCTTTTTTTTCCGAGAGGGCGAGAGTTACATTCATATCTCCAGCGAGAACAAGATTGTCATGCAGGTTAGTGGACAGGAAGGAATTCAGCGATTCCCAACACTCTTTTTTTCCGATAGGAGAACTGGGGCATAGATGTTGAAAAGGTTAACCTGATGCCCCGTGTCTCGGTGCTGCAATTTCGTGAAAAATCAGTGGATGGTACTATAGTCCTCTAGCAGATCTAGTGTAGTGGAGTTCCAGAAGGTGGCTATACCTCCTGAGGCTCCCCTGGCGCTGACTGTTCTACCTTCTCCTTTTTTCAAAAACTTTTTGTTGGCCTAGATGGTCTCAGGATCCTCCATTTTCGTCTCCTGGATCAGAAGTATCTCCGGGGAATTCATTCTTACTAGATCTTTGATTGCTTCTTCTTTAGACTTACTTCCCAGCCCTCTGCAATTCCAGGAGACGAATTGCATTAGGATCCGGAGGGGGGAGAGTGGATCCTTTCGAAGCCTTGCCTTTCTTTGAAGATCTAGTTTCCATCATATCCGGGATGGTTTGCTGGACTCCTGCTGTGACATCCCTGTACAATTTCTCCTCCCTTTTTTTCCTTTCTGGTTTCCTTCCTCTTGGAGTCTTCTCAAGGGTTCCAACCAAGCTGCTGGTCTCTGTGGCACCCTCGTCAGATTCAGCTCCGGGTTCAGAGCCTATGGTGGTATGCCCATCATCCGATTTCAAAGATTCTTTTACTGAAGGGACACTCTTGTCCTTAGCCAGATTTTCTGAAGGAGACGTGGATTGGGAAACTATCTCTATGATTTCTTTTACAAATTCCTTTGATGTTGCTGCGGCTTCTTTCAAGGGCTCCTTCGGAGGACTTCAATTCACCGGTGGTTGTTCCTTCGCCTGTCCAGGTCTTGGATCTTTGGTTTTTGGGGCTGCTTTGCTTTTCTTAACCTTTTGCCATCCTTCAGCTTCTTCCTTCTCTGGGGTTTGGTTCTTTGGACAGTTCCTCTAAAAGTGTCCGTGTTCTTGGCAGGATCTGCATTTAAATGGGAGGTGTTCGTAGTCCACTTTCTGATAGTGAGTCCAGGTGCCCACCGTTAGCTTCACTGCCTCCGGGAGCCCTGCCTCCAGGTCCACTTCAACACATATCCTGGCACAGTTGTATATGGACTTATTGTCTGCCTTATCAACGAACTTCCCTATTCCATTTCCTATCATTTGTAGCGCTTCATAGTTCCAGCAGTGGACCAGCATGTTGGGGAGCCTGACCCATACCGAAACCTCCTTGGGCAAGTCCACCGTGGGATCGAAATCCGGAGTCCAGCGGTTCAGATACAGCCCCTGGGTTCCCATAAAATATGGGCCATTTCTGAAAATGAGATCCTTATCCTCCTTATTTATAAATTCGAAAAGAAAGTAGCCACTGCTCAGGGGGTAGCAAGTGACTCCTTGCTTGAGATGGGGCTTCCAATTTCTTTGAATCTAGTCGTCGGTGGTTTTTGCTGAGGGCCAAAGCCCCATGAACTGGTCAACTAGACCTCTCTTTGATAGAGCAAGGGCAATCTTTACCGAAGTCGTCTCTGGCAAGGCGATTTCATGGATTTCTTCAAGCTTTTTGATGAATTTCGGGACCGAGAATGGAGCTTTCCGCTTACCTCCGTTGGCGACCAGCCTCCTGAACGCGTCCATTTCTGACGGGGGGGGGAGGGGGATCCCCACCCCTAGGGGCGACCATTGCTTGCTGCAGCCTGTGGGCGAAACCCTAGCTCTCCTCTTGCTCGCGTGCTCTTGACCATCCACCAAGATTCAAAAAATGAAAAAATCCACTTTTACAATAATGTTCCATGCCTAGCTACATGTTATCACCAACATTCTTCATGTTATTCATTTATCAGCTATCAATTATTTTTTATATTCTTTTTCGTTTTATCTCCTATTCTTCTAGTTATCTGCCATGAAGAGTGGTTATCCAATTAATCAACTACGAGTTATCCATCCATTGCTACTAGTTATCCATTCATCAGCTAGCTACCGGTTATTTTTTATATTCATTTTTTTATAATTGTTTATTTCGAATTTTGAACGACTGCCATAGAATCAATCTCGACAGTACACTTGTCTCAACCTCGTCTATAGATGAAAAAACATAGGTCGTAGTCCACTCCAAATCTCAAATAAAAACGTCTATGGTGTATGGTGTAAACCACCAAAACCAATCTTAGGTGGATTCATGTTTTGTGGTGCAAAACACCAAAACTAATACTACATGGATTGAAATCTTATGATGCAAAACACCAAATTAAAAATAATATATTGTATACATTAGAATATTTATTACATGTATATGGGGCAAAACATCACAAAATAACAAATAATGCAAAAAAAAAAAATCACATTTAGTATTATTGTGTCATCTTCTTTTTTTTTTTAATTATTATTATCATCATTATTATTACACACTTATATATGGTGTAAAGCACCATAAAATAACAAAATAGTGTAAAAAATAAAAGCACAACCTTGCTATATTTAGCAAGGTTATGCTTAATGTCAATGTCATTTGTGATCTATAAAGAGTTATAGAAAAATAATTATATCAATAATTTTTATATTATAAAATTAACTATTAATAACAACAATTACAATTAATTTTTTTACCTAATAAAAAAACTCAAAAACTCAAAAATAATTAGAAAACATTTTTTATATGAATGGTTGAAAATATATTCATCATCTTGACATAATAGTATTAATATTAATACCATAACAACAATCTATATAAAAAAACAATTCATTTTAATTTTTTTGACATTATTTTATGATCCAAATTCAGAAAGAAAATTCATACTACATGTTCTAAAACTATCTTAATTTATCTAACATTATTTCAAAATCAAAATTCATCAATTAAATTTAACAAATAAATAATAAGAATATATATATATATGTTCTTAATCATTAAGTTTACTGAGAATATATTGATAAATTAGTACAATGATCTATTCTTGAAATTTAATTTGTTTTTTAAATATAACCAATGTAAAATAAATCATTTATGTTCCATAATTTAAAATACTAATTTTTATGAACTAAATCAGCTACATAATAAAATTGTAAAAAAAACTTTAAAAATTACAATGTCCATCTCAATAAAAATATATTATCTATGTAAGTACAGCATGAGTGGGCCTAATGGTTAAGAGCATGTGTTTCCTCTTAGGAGGTCACGGGTTCAAATCCAGAGGGGGGTAGTGTATGTACACCTCTGTAGACTTTAGCAGTTAAATCGCTGCGTAGAGGGGGGTCCCTTGTCCCACAAACAAGGGGGTCTCATACACCAATTTGGTGTCTCGCTTGGCGGTGATTCAAATAAAAATCCCCTCTGTAAATATTCGATTAGGAGAAAGATAACGATTATAAAGCAAGAGAAAATCCATTGGAACCTGTTCTTTGATTTCAGATTTATTTGAAAAAAATGCGAGATCCATACAATTTTTTCTTATTAAAATTTAGACTTCTCAATCAAATCACCACTTAAACCACTGCAGCTAATTGTTGGCCAGCCATCTATTCTTGAAGAACGGTGGTTTACTAATGATCCTACCGCTTGCCTCCTTGTTTAGTAATGATCGCTAACGCTTGCCCTAGAAAGGATGGCATAAGGTTATCGCTAACGCTTGACCATCTATATCTGATTCTCAAAAGCATCTATTGGAGTTTTAAAACATTCATTAACCATTTTAGAAGTATAAACAAAAATCCTAAAAATTTATTATTACAATTTAAAAAAAAATCATTGGATAATTTAATGGTATACATTAATACTCTAATACCTAAAACAAAAATTAAGGGATAACAAATGTCCTAAAGAATAACTCTTCCTCGGTCTTTTGGATAGTTAAACAATATATTGAATATAGAAATAACCATCCTTATGCCAAGACTTCAATATCTTTTATTTTTTAAGGTCAATTTAAAAACATATAAACAACAAAAAATTGTATAATATAAACAATTTTTAGAAAATTGAAATAAAATTGAATACGATAGTTTTTAATTCCAAAAAAATGAAAGATAAGATCTTAAAGGCCATCTAACATTTTTCATTTTATTTTGAAAATTAATTAAGTTATTCTAATTATAACATCTTAGCTATGGATGTGTCATACTTAGCAAGGGCTTTAAGGTGTGATAGTGTCATAAAAAATGGGTGATTTGACCCCAAGCATGATAGATCTAGAGTAAAGATGTATTTACTTTTTTTTAAACATGAGATGTATTGAGCACCTAGTGGGATAAAAACAAAATTAAAGTACAATTGTATCAATCATTAAAATATCAAGATTAGAAGGGATCTATGCTAATTTATTTTATTGCCGTATAGTATTATTTTATTCCTAATAAATGGAACTTCAAACAAATCTATGTGTGCATACATGGTGGATGTGTTGCACATATGGTACTCGCTTATTGATCATGATGTACACTACCACATTTTGTTACAAAGCGGTCTTTTTGTACTCAAGTACCTTGAATCTATATTTACATATCCACGCCTCAAAGATATGTATTTATATTAACATATCCATGCCTTAAATATGAATCCAAATGCATGGTCTTCCTCCCTAGAAAGTCATTCCCAAGGACCTAAGATAGGTACATATTGCTCAAAACCACTTAATGGCACAAGTATCATCTATTATAGGCCAACGATACCCTAAGGATCCCATATGTTGTTGGTGGAGGCCTTCTTAGTTGTGCATGGATGGAAGATTCCTTCAAGGCTTAAGGTTTAGGTCTCCTCCATTGACCATGTCGAAATACCCAAGACCATAATACCTAGATATATATCACAATCAATCCCAATATGAAGTCATGTGTTGTGCTTCGAAGAAATGTTCATGGATCATGTTGCCTCAATGGTTTCTTTTGGTCCAAAGGGATGGTCTTCTTCCCTAAAATGTCATTCCTTAGGTCCTATGACACCAACATAATTCTAAAAACCACCTAATGAAACTGGCATTCTCAATCATAGGGCAATGCTACCCTCAAAAGGCCTAATGTGGTTGGTGGAGGAAACCTACTGAACCCTAGATGGCTAGAATATTCTTTTAGATCCATAGGTTTAGGTCTCCTCCACTAACCATGTCTAAGGCTCTAGGGCCACAAGACATAGGTACATATTGTTATATATATCAATGCCAAGTCATGCATGGTGCTTCAAGGAAATGTTCATGGCTTTGGATGCCTCAATGATTTATTTAGATCCCAAGGCATGGATTTCTTGTTTGGAACTCTGTTCCCAAGGCCCTGAGATACCTACATACTTCTCAAAAGAAGCTAATGCAATGGACATCCTTAATCATAGGCCAATGATACACAAAAGACACCATGTGTGGTTAGTGAAGGAAAATTCCTTATCCCTAGATTGCGAGAATATTCCTTTAGGTCATAAGGTTAATGTGTCTTCCTTTTACCATGTCCAATTCCTAAGCTTAGAACCATAGATACATAGTGTCGTGGATACCCCTACAAATTCATGCATGGTTCCTTGAGGAATTGTTCATGGGTATGAATGCACCAACAAATTATTTATAGAAAAACACATGGTATTCTTCCCTAGAAGATCATTCTCAAGGCCCTAAGACACATATATACTACTCAACCCTAGCTAATGGAACTAACATCCTTAATCATAAGACAATGATATCCTTATGATGCCATGTGTAGTTTGTGGAGGTAACCTTCTTAGTCCTAGATGGAGAGAAGATTCCTTTAGGTCCTGAGGTTTAGGTATCATTTCTTGACCATGTCCAACACCCGAAAGTATTAAGGCTTGGATACATAGTGCCATGGATACCATTGTATGTCAAGAGTGGTGATTTTTGGCATTATTAATGGGTTTGGATGCCTAAATAGTTTCTTTAGGGAATACAGTGTGGTATTATTCCAGTAAACATTATTCCCAAGTAACAGAGACACGTACATATTGCTCAAAATCACCTAATAACACTGACATCTTCAGTAATAGGCCAATGGTACCCTTACGAGGCCATATGTGGTTGGTGGATGGAACCTTCTTAACCACATATATCTAAAAGCTTCCTCTAGGTCGTTAGTTTTAGGTCTCCTTGATTGACCATGTTGAAGGGATCAAGTCCACAATACATAGATGTCATAGTTCCTTGAATACCCCTACAAATTCATTCATCTCACTTCCTTGCATTGTTCATTGATCTATATGCTAAATTATTCATTTAGGGATAAAGACATGGTCCTCTTCACTAAAACACCATTCCCAAGGTCCTAAGACACGTACACACTGCTCAAAATCACCTACTGGCACCAAAATCCTCTCTCATAGGTCAATGACACCCTCAGAAGGCCATGTGTTGTTGTTAGAGGTAACCTTCTTAGCTTTGAATGGATAAAATATTCCTTTAGGGACTAAGATTTAGGTCTCCTCCCATGACCATGTCGTTGACCACAAGTCCCTAACACTTGGATACATAATGCCATGGTTACCCCTACAAAGTTATGTGTGGTGCTTTGAGGAGTTTTTCATGGATATGGATGCCTCAATGGTTTCTTTAGCTCCAAAGGCATGGTACTTTTCCCTATAATGTGATTCCCAAGGCCTTAAGACATGTACACATTTATCAAACCACCTAATAGCACCAACATACTCAGTCATAGGCCAATTATACCTACACAAGGCCATTGCGGTTGGTGTAGGAATCCTTCTTATCCTTAAAATGACAAGAAATATTTTTAGGGCCCAAGGTTAGGTGTATTCCATTTATCGTGTCAAAGTCACTAAGGACCCATGACCTATATAAAGAGAACCATGGATATCATTGCAAAGTTATGCATGGTTATTTGAGAAATTATTCATGGATTTAGAAGCACCAATGGTTTCTTTAGGGCCAAATACCTAGTATTCCTTCCTATATCATCATTCTAAGGTGCCGAGGCACATGCATATTTCTCAAAATCACCTATTGGCACTAATATATCTCAAAGTTCATCCATGGTGCTCAAAGGCACTATTCATGGATCTGGATGCATTAATGGTTTCTTTAGGGTGATAGACATGATATTCATCCCTAGAACATTATTTTCAAGGTGTTGAGACACATAGATAGTACTCAAAACCACCTAATGGCATTAACATTCTCAATTATATGCCAATGATACCCTTGGGAGGCCATGTGTGGTTGTTTGAGGTTACTATCTCATATATATAGGGATAAGATAATCCTTTAGGGCCTGTGATTCAGGTCCTCTCCCTTGACCATGTCCATGGCTCCAAGTCCCCAAGAACTAGATACATAACACCATGGATATCCCGCGAAGTCATGTGTCATGGATTTAAATGATTCAATGGTTTCTTTAGAGCCAAATGCATGTTATTCTTTGATATAATTTCATTCTCAAGTCCCTGAGACATGTACACACTACTCAAAACCACCTAAATTATGGTAATAGCATCCTCAATCATACCCCTAGGATGTCATATGTGGTTGGTGGATGAAACCTTCTTATATCTTGATTTCTAGAAGCCTTCTTTACGGACCAAGGTTCAGGTATCCTCCACTCACCATGTTGAAGACCCCAAGGCTCTAGGAGCTTGATACATAGTTTCATTAATACCCCTATGGAGTCATGTGTGGTTCTTTGAGGCATTTTTTATGGCTTTGTATTCCTCAATGATTTCTTTACATTCAAAGGCATGGTATTATTCCCTAGAACATCATTCCCAAATCCCTGAGACATTATACACATATTTCTCAAAACCATCTAATGGCACCAACATCGCCAATCATAGGTTAATGATACTCTCATGAGGCCATGTGTTTATAGTGGAGGAAACTTCTTATCCTTGGATACCTAGAATATTCCTTTAGGTATCAAGATCTGCGTCTCTTACATTGACCATGTTAAGGTCCTAAGGCCATAAGAGCTACATATATAACACCATGGATTCCCCTATGAAGTCATCTATGGTGCTTCAAGGCATTGTTCATGGTTATGCATGCCTAAATGTATTATTTAGGGCCAAATACAATGTACTCTTCCCTAAAATATCATTCAAAATTCCCTAGGACACCTACATAAGGGTCTTTCTTTCTTCTGGTCACTCCAATTGATGCCTCTAGATCCATATGAAAAATCCCTTAATTGTGTTTGTATCCAACTTTTGTAATAATGATCCACTATAAAGGGTGTATTTTATAGTTAATCGTCCCTAGGTTTCTCATATCTCTAGCCTTAAGGATTACTTTAGCCAGGTAGGTTTCTCCTCTTAATCATGTTTACAGATACTACACCTATCCCTAGCGATTAAACCTTATAATCATGACAATGCCCACAAGTAGAGGCTAGGAATACTCTTAAGAAGACTTGCGATTACTTTTGAGGTGTCTTTCTTGGTCCTAGATTAGTAAAAGCTTCTTATAGGGCCCACGGTAATGTTTTAATCTCTTAAGCATGTCTGTGAATCTAATACCCATGCCTTACGCTAAAAACCTAATAATTATATTAATATCCATTAAAAAATATATTAATATAGATAAAGTATTCTTATAATACTAAATTAAAAAGAGTTGTTTTTAGTTATTTGAAATAATTAAGAATGGAAGGTTTCTATTTTTTTAAATAGTTTATTAAAAATGAATAATTGAATTGAATTATTTATAAAATAATTATTTGTAGTTTTTTTCAAGGGAAACTTGACAGGGAAACCCACCAATACTTCCCCATGGTTCATGGATGGTAAGAGTGGTAAACTATCTTCTTAGAAGGAGGCCTTACCCTAAGGACTCAAGGCTACCAACTGAGCTAACCCTTGGGGCTAAGTTTAGCTTGTGATGCAAAGCCTCATAAATAAATCATATGAATTTATTTCTTTGAATAGTATAAAAACAAATAATTGTATTTGTTTTAATTGTGGTGCATCAATTTATTTATTTAAAAATTAGAAAATTAAATAATTTATTTGTTATAATTTCTGTGTAAAAACTCATGAATTAATTTTGATGATTTATTTGAATGAATAAAGAAAAAAATAAATAATTGAATTGAGTTATTTACAAATTAAGTATTTCCCAAGTTGTTGTGTTTATAGTGCAAATCCTCTTAATTCAATCCTACTTGTACATGTCCATGTGACAAATAAGATCTTAGCACCACTTTATGGTACTTGCCAACGAGGCATTTCTCATAAGTACATAGATGATGAAATACTCAATTTCTAATAATATTAATAAACATTAACATCATTTTAAGTGGTGCTAATAACACTATCTTAACACCACAAAATATAAGTGGTGCTAATACCACCATCTTAACACCACAAAATCTAAGTGGTGTTAATGCCAACACCTTAACACCTCAAACTTATAATTAGTGCTAATAGCACCATCTTAACACCACAAAATATAAATAAATATAAATGATAAATGATGCTAACTTATTGTACTAAAAGATGGATTTTCTTATTATATTTGGCTTCTTTAAAACTTGCTCTGTGAGTGACTCTTTAACTGAGCCAAAATATATATATATATATATATATATATATATATATATATATTTGCACAAAATAATGAGTGGCCAAAACTATGGGTAGAGAGATATGAATGACAAAGTGGCATGAGGAAATATATAAATCGGGGAAGATGCTCCGTGGAGTAGGTTTTGCAAAGTCTGACAATAAATAAATCGAAATAAACGTTGGACATGACTTCTGCGTGTGAAAGGTGATTTTAGTCAAAGCGTGTGTCAGCAGAGTTGACTCGTTAAGCTGATTTGACGGTGGATAACTTAATGCCAGGTAGGTAATGACGTACAATAATTTAGTAGCATAAGGGACTTGCATGGCAATATGACAATTCAGTGAAATGTGGAATTTCTGTCGGATTTCATACGTGGAAATATGACATTTCAAAGAAATTTGGAATTTGTGTTGGATTTTATTCTGGTTAAATTTATCATAATTGAGTTATCTTTCAGTGTGAGTGATTGAGGATAGCTATTATATGATGTTATTAGTTAAGTCATTGTTAATTCATAGTTAAGTCATTGTTATTTTAGGGAGATTTCTATTTATATAAGTGCAGAGATGTTTTTGATTTTTATGTTATTTATATTATAGGTCACATTTAACATTTAAGTATAATCAAATATTTTAAATTATTTTGAATGCTTATTTACTATTTTGAATGAATTTAGAAATATTTGTATTTATAGTAGCTAGGTGCTTACAATTTAGTATAGAGTATTATTGGGAGATATTGTAAAGCGTTATGTAGCATGATGTTTCTATTAGTAAAAAAATGCAAATGATGTCGATTTAAACAAAAGATATATATATATATATATATATATATATATATATATATATGATCTTAAATCTAGATATATCAAGAATCTTGAGGTATAATTTTTTCTTGATGTGTAAGAATATCAAGATAAAAAACTTAAACCTCAAGAAAAATTCTTGGTGCTTTATAGATCTGGTTTAAGATGGATCTATGCTCGTATTTTTATAAACCATAAAAATAACAGAGGCCGAAAGAAAAATAGAAAGTTTGTATAGTTAAATGTATTGAGCACGGTGTAAGTGGATGAGACCGCGAGTGTCCTCATTAGAGAAAATTTCAACTCAAAATGCGCCTCCTAAGGAAAATAATAAAATAATAAAATAATATTTATAAATTTTGGAGGAAGAAAAGAAAAAAAACTACTTTTTTTGTTCGTACTTTCGACATGTCTCCCTGTGTTTTTACTCAAATTTCGATCGGGAGAGCTCGTTGGATGCCGAATTAAATTCTGCATCCAACGAGTACCCGCGTCATCATGTTTTTTCAAGTATTTCTTGTTTTTGGGGTAGCGGGGTCCGTTCAAAGTATGTAGAGTAGGTACTCGTTGGAAGCAGAATTTAATTTTTCATCCAAAGAGCTGTCCCGATCGAAATTTGAGTAAAAACAGAGGGAGATATGTCAAGAATACGAACAAAAAAAGTAGTAAGGAAATTTTAGTAAAGAACCTAAGGGTTTCCGCAACCCGAAATCCGCATTGCGGAAGCGGATTTGCGGAAGGTAATTTTGGTAAGGATTGTAAGTGTTCTGCGATCCGCAACCCGCATTGCAGAAGCGAAAAGGAGGAAGGAGAAATTGTGAAGGATTTAGGAGTTTCCGAATCCGCGTTGCGGAAGCGGAGTTGAGGAAGGGAGAAAGTGTAAAGGTTTAAGTACTTTCTATAATCCCGAATCCGCAATCTGCATTATGGAAGTGGAAATTGTGGAAGGGTAAAATTGCAATAGAGTATGAGCTTTCTGCAATCTGCATTGCGGAAGGGGGAAATGGTAATGGATTTTGTGTTTTCTGCAATCCGCATTACGAAAGTGGGACTGCGAAAGGGTAGAATCTTAGCGCGGTTAATACCTTTTAGTTAAAAAAGGGATGCACAGAAAACTCCATTGGGGATATGGATGCTCGTTGGCAACAAGGTAACGTCTCTGATGTTGTGGTGACTCTGTCGGGGATAAGGATGCTCGTGGGTACCAGAGAAATTCTTGAGGGATATCAAATGGTGCCTAGTTAAAATATTTTAATCCCAATTCTATCAAGCCCTAGGATGTAAACTCTAACTTATATTTTTTATTAACACTACACATAAATGAACCTCATTATAATATCTCTTCAATGCAACGAATGGGGCTTCTCAAAATGAATGAGAGGGTATTATTATTGACCATCTCATATGAAAGGTTCACATGGACCAATGACTAGAAAATTAATATGATATATTTGTGCTTAAAAGTTTACATGTGACTACAACAACAAAGATTTTATCTTTCCTAGTGTATTTCCACACAACAGGATTTGAACCCGAAATCCGACGTCATTCGACATTTCGTACGAATGTGTCGGACAAAAATCATTGAAAAGAACAGTGATCAGGAAAATTTTATAGCGCTGTTGAATATCCGACACATCAGGTGTCAAATATCCGACCCACGAGAGTGTCGAATATTTGACCCTGAAGTGTCGAATTTTCGATGATATTGTGTCGAATTTTCGACGGTCTGTCGACCCAAAAGTGTTGCATATCCGACCCAAGTGTGTCGGTTTTTCGACCCATTAGCGTCGAATATCCGACGGTATGTGTAGGTTTTAAAAAAAAAATAGTGTAAGGTTTGCATAATTTGAAATTTTTGGTCCCATATTTTCAACGGTAACTATGTTCAAGGTGTCGAATATCCGACGCCGGGCCATTCTCAATATGAATTTTTTTTTTAAATTTCAACATGTTTGTTGTAGAAGCGACAGACGATTTGCGAAATTATTTGTTCCTTAATGGACAATTTGCGAAAATTATTTGTTCCTCGATGAATGTTTTCAGGAATTGTTTTATTCTTCAACGGGCAGTTGTGGGAATTTTTTTTTCATCAACAGACAATTTTCCGGGAATTTTTTATTCTTCGACTTCTCTCCATTTGACAAAATGTTGATGCGTGGAACTTGATTTTTTAAGACAACTGGTTATATTCATTCACGAAGTTTGTGACAAAATGACAAATAGAAATATTCTGGATCCTAATGAAGACAACCGACAATTGCTGCTAGACTATGGGATGCAACAAAACGAAGGGGTGATGGCAAATGTTATTGTCTATGTACTCAATGCAGGGGATTTAAGAGGAGAAGAATATTGATCTCAACAGCCACAAAACATTGCAGGGAACATGGACACGCTAAGAGGGGGAACGAATATCGTCCATTTGTAGGTTTAGCATTATAAAGTTTATTATATTCTTTTTTTGTAATTGTATGTATTATTTTTATTTTTCATATATTAATGTATATCTAATGATGTTTCCATGTATTTATATTAAAGGAAAGACACCCTATAGCATATCGTCCAGAGGAAGTGCTTTCAGAACAAGTTCAGGATCAGGATCATGGAGCGTGTATGTTTAATGGAGAACACATTAATGATCATATTGAACAAGATAATCATACCGATAATGTAATTGAAGATGATGGTACAAATACATTGATCCATGATTCATTTAATGTTAGAATGAATGATGACGATGATGTTGATAATGAAAATGATCATGATTTTAATGATGTTCATGATATACCTCTTCTCGATAAGGCATATGAACCCCTTTATGAAGGCTCCAAAACAAATCTTCTCTCTACTGTATTGTTGATAATGAACTTGAAGGTTATGAATGGTCTTTCAAACATTGCAATCGCACGGATGTTAAGGTATGTAAAATAATCCATCACATATATAGGATTGTGATAAATTTTATTTGTATTCCTCTAATAATTGTATTGTTAACTCATTATTGATCATCGTACGGATGAAGCGTGTTTCGTTAATATTATTTATTTATTACATTAACTATTTTTTTAATTTTTTTGTAGCTTGATAGCTGAATTTTTGTTACCACCATCAAATATTTTACCTCGCACATATCGACATTTATCTTCCATCATGAAAGAGATTGGAATGCACTATGAAGCAATTCATGTATGCCCCGATGACCATGTTATATATTATAATCAGCATGAATTTGCAACAGAATGTTCGGAATTCCATGTAAGTAGATATCGTACAGATAAAGTAACAAAAAAGGTGCCTCAGAAGGTTCTTCGTTATATTCCCATCATTCCGCGTTTGCAACGACTGTTCAAGTGCAAAAACATAGCGTAATTTATGGATTACCATGCCAGGAACAGAAGTCAAGATGATGTTATCTGAATGCTTGCATATGGTTCTTCTTTTAGAGATATGGAGGAAAAGTGGCCTCACTTTAAAGAAGAACCAAATAATCTTAGGATTTATTTGGTAGCAAATGGTGTTAATCCATTTGTACAGATGAAATCCATTTACATGGTGTGGCCTATTTTTGTTATCAACAATAACATTCCTCCATGGTTGTCAATAAAGAGGGAGCACATAATGCTGTCGATGATTATTCCATGTTTTTCTGTCGAAAATTGTTTTATTTATAATGTAGTTGTGGCATCTCATTTGTCGTATTATGTTTCTTAATTTCATATATATATATATTATTTTACTCTTGTGCATGGTTTATATATCTTAATGGTTCTCATAATGATATATTTTATATGTACTTCAAATCAATCAGGTAAGTTCCAAGTCAAAGATATGAATGTATATATCGAACCTCTTATAGATGAGCTACTAAATTTATGGAATGGCATCACTATGTATGACGTATCTAGACCAATACGACAAAGGCAATTTCAATTCCATGCAATGGTTGCATAGACAATACACGATGCCCTTGGGTTAACTTCATTTTGTGGTTTGTAATTTTAAGTTCCACTTTAATTGAATTTAATGATATGGAGTAGTTAGAATAGTTTATATATGAATATATTTGACATAGATATTCCATATCTAAATATTGTAGGTCTTCAGACAAAGGGTAAATTTGCATGTCCAGTTTGTGGTCCTAAGATAAAATCTTGTCGTTCAAAAAGCTTAAGAAAGGAGGTGTTTGATGAGTATAGGCATTTCCTCTCTAAGAATCATAGGTATGGAACAACTGAAAAAAATCTTTTCAATGGGAAGTAGGAGACTGCATTAAAACCATGGAGAATGACACCTCACCTTTGGAAGATGCAATACAATAGAAATCGTCATCATGGTACATATGGATCATCGTATATGAATTGTTATGTATTTTTATTTTTTATTGTGAGTTGTTTACTGTAGTGGCCATATTTGATTTATGATGTAATGTATTTATAAACTAATATTCATGATGTCCATCGTGATCATGAAGGCATTAATGGGATTCCACGAGGAATGAAAAGTTATCCTATTCAATTCAGCAGGTTGCCCTACTATGAGCACCTACAAATTGCTCATTTGTTTGATACAATGCATATTGGAAAGAATGTTACTGAAACCTTATGGCAACTACTGGAGCTAAGGAGGGAGAAAGATAAAGTTGTGAAGGCTTGCAAAGACATTCAAGAAAGCAACCATGCAATGAAAGACGTCATCCAATTTCATACCAATGGAGAACACATTAATATAAACTCAATTCCTTGGATGTTTAGGGAGCAACAAAGCAATCATGTCAAAGAAGTAATGCGGAAAATTAAATTTCCCACTAGATTTTGTGCGAACTTGAGGAATATCATAACGAAAAAAGGTGATTTTGCGGGGGTCAAAACACATGATTAGCATGTCTTCATCAAGGTAATTATTATTGTTATGTCCATATAATTTATTTTTTTTCATTTTACTGCGTATATATTTTTTTCTTGTTTGTATACTCTTTGTATATTGATATAGTATGTTCTACCTCTCTCTCTCCTGGACAACTTTGACAACAATGTCAAACAAGTTATATATAATCTTGGTAAATACATGAGGTAACTAGCGATTACTTGCATGTGTTTAGTGTTTCTTTAATTCTCCGTATAATTTATATTTTTCTTTTGTGCACTATTTCAGAATATATTGTAATTTAATGTTTATTTTTGTTAAATATCGTTATTGGTTTGCGTCACTTGTATATGGTTGAAATCTAAAGAAATCCATAAAGAAGATATAAAGTATTGGAGGAGAGAAATTCCTCGTCTCATGTGTGAAATGCAGAATTATCTACCATCGGCATTTTTCAATGCATAGGAACACTACCTCATACACCAAGCTGAGGAGATTGAGTTGTGTGGACCTGTGCACTCAAGGTCCATGTGGATGGTTGAGAGGCACTTGAAATTTATGAAGGGTTTGGTGAGACAACGAGCAAATGTTGAGGGTTGTATGATGGAAGGATATACGATATACCAAAACATGTTGTATGTTAGTGAATATCTTCCTATTTTAGCGTTAAACCTCAATTTACGTCGCATTTGTGATCCGGACTCCAATAACAAATTTGAAGGGGAGAAACTAAAGGGGAAAGGTAGATTAAGGAAGCTGAAAGATAATTATTAGCTAGTGGGTGTTTATTATATCATTCATATTCTAATTGTACTTTCTAGTCATAATTGCTTCAATTAAGAGCATATACTTTGTTCAGGAGATTTACACCTTTCTTTCATTTTAATGGTTATTGTCATTAAACAGTTGGTCAAGAATGGGATGCAATTCATTTATACATCGCAAACAATCTTGATTGGATGAAGGTATGGATTGAACGATGCAAACAATAAGGTCATGGAATATCATGGGAAGGTGTGGCTTCATTGGTAAAAGCAACACAACGCAATGGAGATAGATATCTATCAAAAAGGGAAATCGATTTGGCATATGGTGTAAAAGATAAAATTGCAAGCATATAATTAATCAATCCCTCTAAATCTTTTATTTTGTAAATTACATTTTGACGTACATGTTCTTGTTTTCCATGTATTGCTGCATATGGACTGAATGGTTGTGTAATATTTTCTTGTATTGCTTATTGTAGGCAAAACACCATAGGGCTATGGTCTACAATGGAGGTAGATATCAGATCAAAAAATTGGATGAAACAAATAAAACATCAGATTATGGGATATTTGTTGTCTTTGAGGTTACCAACGTTTCATCTAGAACTGACAGACATCCAGAAGTCTCAGAAAATTGATACTATGGGTATTTGGAAGATATTATACAGTGTGACTTTAAATCCTTTAAGGTAGTTCTATTCATTGTCAAATGGTACAGGTTATGATTGAATCAACGTGATCCCAATAGAACTATTATTGAACATGATAATGGATTTACCATGGTAAACACAAGGTTGTTTGAGCCAGGAATAGAGCCCTATGTTCTTCCAAGCCAGTGTGAACAGGTATTTTACTCAGAGGTTCCAGGTAAAGCGGGCTGGTCATTTGTTATGAGACACGATCCAAGGGGAAGGCCGGTAAAGTGTAACCTAGACAATGCTAATGAAGAGGGTTCTCTGGAAAAAGGATATGATGACACAGAGCATGGTTAAGATGAGTTAGATGATGATGATGATTCAACAGAAGATGTACTCCAAGAAACAGTTGAATCCGATGATGTAGCAAACAATGTTGATGAAATTTGTAACGACGATGACACGATGAGCCTAACTGATGATGATGACGATGATGATATGGCAAACCCTTACAATGTTGACTCTATATCTGATGATAGAGATGATGACTTGGATGAAGAAGAAGATGACATGGATGAAGAAGATGGTGAAATATAATTAATGAAAGGTAAATATCCTCATGATCATTGTCATCGTCGTCATCAAAACCATAATTATCATCATCGTCATCGTCGTCATCAAGATCATAATTATCATCATCATCGTCATCGTCGTCATCATCAAAATCATAATTATCATCATCATCTTCATCATTGTCATCATCATCATCATCATCATCATAATCATCATCATCATCGTCATCATTATCATCATAATCATCTTCATTACCATTATCATCATTAAAATTAAACCTAGATCAAATTAATTACTTCATATCATCATCATCGTCATCGTCTGTAGCATCGTCATCGTCATTTCATCGTCGTCATCATCGTCATATTGTATTCATCATCATCATCCTTATCAACATAATCATCACCAACATCATCATCTTCATCATAATCGATGAAGATGACATCGTTATCCTCATGATCATTGTCATCATCATTATCATTGTCATCGTCGTCATCAAAATCATAATGATCATCATCATCATTATCGTCGTCGTCATCAAAATCATAATTATCATCATCATCTTCATCATCATCGTCATCATCATCTTCATCATCGTCATCATCATCATCATCATCATCATCTTCATCACCATCATCATCATTAAAATTAAACCTAGATCAAATTAATTACTTCATATCATCGTCATCGTCTTCATCATTGTCATCGTCATATTTTCTTCATCATCGTCATTGCCGTCGTCATATCATCTTCATCATCGTCATCCTCATCAACATAATCATCACCAACATCATCATCTTCATCATAATCGATGAATATGGCATCGTTATCCTCATGATCATTGTCATCATCATTATCATTGTCATCATTGTCATCAAAATCATAAATCATCATCATCGTCGGCATCAAAATCATAACTATCATCATCATCTTCATCATCATCGTCATCGTCGTCATCATCATCATCTTCATCATAGTCGTCATCATCGTCGTCATCTTCATAATCATCTTCATCACCATCATCATCATTAAAATTAAACCTAGATCAAATTAATTACTTCATATCATCGTCATCGTCGTTTGTAGCATCGTCATCGTCTTCATCATCGTCATCGTCATATCATCTTCATATCATCTTCATCATCGTCATCTTCATCGTCATATCATCTTCATCATCACGGATAATCATCATCATCATCCTCATCATGTGGATCATCATCGTCATCATCCTCACCATCCTCAACATCATCATCATCATCTTCATCATATATAATCCTCGTCATCATCATCATCATCATCATAATCATCATAATCGTCATCATCATAATCACCCTCATCGTCATATTCATCATCATCGTCGACGTCGCCATCGTCGTCTTCATCATCATGACCATTATCATTGTCATCATCATTATCACTGTCATTGTCATCATCAAAATCATCATTATCATTATCATCGTCGTCGTCATCATCATCGTCATCATCATCATCGTCATCATCATCATAGTGTGAAGATTAGTGTTTTAAAACACTAATATCTTGATAGTGTGAGTTAATTATATTGCCAAATACTATAAATAAATATTAATTTAAAGTGATTTATGCCTAAACCTTTATCATTTGATAATGCACATAAGCTACATTGTAGTTAGTAACACACATGGTTTTCTTTTGACATGATATTTGCTAATAAAAATAAAATGAATATAGCTATAAATATTTAATTTTATTTATAATTGAAATATTTTTCCATAAAATATTTTATATGAAATTTTAGAATTTATCATTTTATTTTTGTTTTGAATGTTTTAAGTTTATTTTAAAAAAATATTTAATTTAAATAAGATATTTATATAGAAGAATGTAGTTAGCAAAATTGATGTCCAAAATTTTTACTTAGTTTATTGCTATAATAAAAAGATTAGATGTTAAGAATGTAGAACATAACATTAATGTTTTTTTTTAATCTTTTACATTCCTTATGGCTCACGAAAAGATATTAGATTCCGAAATTTTCATATATCTTTGATCTTACCGCAACTTTAAAGTTTGGTGACAAACATCAAAATCATTTTAGATATTTAGACTTTGTTAAATTGCCACAACAATGGCTTCTTAAGTCGTTTAAATGTTGTCATTCCACCCACCAGAGTTTGACTCTCCTAATTGTTGTCATTCCACCCACCAAAGCTTGAGTCTCCTCAATAGCATATTTGTGCCTTATAGCTATTAAATAAGATATATGTCAAGTTTTTTAGTAAAAGTGTATGTGATAATAAATCATTGTTCTCTTCTTTCTTTTATTAGGAATTTTTGACTTTTTTTATGATGGTGATGACAATGATGATGAAAATGTAACCATATTGGTCTATCATATTTTATTATATTGAATCCAAGCTCAAAAAGGGCACAAATAAGATTATAATGATTATAAAAGAATTGGGCCCTTTTTAATTTTGAAATTGATTTAAAAAGAAAATTGCCAAGCTATGCATGCTTTCAAAATCATCATCCCCATGATCATTGTCATCATCATCATCATTGGCATCGTCATCATCAAAATCATAATTATCATCATCGTCTTCATCATCATACATCATCATCTTCATCATCATCTTCATCATCATCGTCGTCATCATCACACATCATCATCATCATCACACA
Source organism: Pseudotsuga menziesii (assembly GCA_001517045.1). NCBI lineage: Eukaryota > Viridiplantae > Streptophyta > Pinopsida > Pinales > Pinaceae > Pseudotsuga > Pseudotsuga menziesii. Next base: position 77,936 of record LPNX011112895.1, read on the forward strand.
TCATCATCTTCATCACACATCGTCGCCATCATCATCATCATCATGTGGTTCATCATCATCATCATCCTCACCATCCTCATCATCATCATGAACATCATCATCATCATCATCATCATCTTCATCATCATCAACATCATCTTCATCATCATCATCATCATCATCATCATCTTCATGAACATCATCATCATGTGGTTCATCATCGTCATCATCCTCACCATCCTCCTCATCATCATGAACATCATCATCATCATCATCATCATCATTTTCATCATCATCAACATCATCTTCATAATCTTCATCATCTTCATCATCATCATCATCATCATCATCATCCATCAACATCATGATCATCCATCATCATCGTCGTCCTCGTCACCAACATCATCGTCATTATTGACAGCATCATCAGCGTCATCATCATCATCATCATCATTATCAACATTGTTATCATTTTCATCATTTCATATGATATCAAGACGGTCATCTCCATCATCATCATCAACAACATCCTCATCCTCATCATCATAGATTCACTGCACATATAAAGACTCACATAGATACACCCCCCTCTTTGTATATATAAAAAAATAAAACATAGTATATATATATAAAGAAATAAAATAAAGCATAAATAAATTTAAACATAAAACAATATATATAAATAATTATAAAACAATTATTTATAATACATATATATAAATAACAAAAACAAAAACATAAAACCATAAGAAAACACTAACAGTGGCGCGCTATTTTCCTTTCAGCTTCATGAGAAAGCTTCTTCTGTGCATCTCGTCGGGTGCTTGTGTTCAGTGATCACGAGAAAGCTTCTTCCTCTGTGTTGTGCATCTCATTGGGTGCTTGTCGTTCAGTGATCAAGGGTCGATCTGCGCAACTTGGCCGGAGAATAATATCAATGGGAGCAATGATTTGGACAGTGGGAACAACGATTTGGACCAGCCATGAAGACTAAGGAGAGTGGATTGTGGTTTTGTAGCGGACAAGGAGGCCAATTGTCAGTTGAGACAATGCATCCCAAAATTGTGAGTACCGTGCCCTAATTCATGTCTATTTAAAATTTTTAAGATAGTCCTGCAAATCTCTAGGGTTTCTTAGCCAATAGAGGAAAGGCAGAGGCTATTAGAGCAGGATTAGACCCAGGTTGTGCAAGGTTGGTACGTTTCAATCCCACCTTCTCAATTAAGGTTTTGGATAAAGCAAACCCCCATTTTTATGGGGTCAGATGGTCCTCACTCTCTCGTCCAGTGGTGATGTGTTCCTTCTCACTCGGTTATGGTGAACGAGATCTTGTGTGGGTGAGCACTTAAACACCTCATTTATATACCATGCCTACTTGATTACTTTACTTTTATAAATAACCCAAAGGTCTCTGTCTATACTTCTTGCTTCTTCACCAACTTGAATCCTTCCTTTTTTAACCTTTGTTTGTAATGCATCCGAATTCAACTGTGAATTTTTTTTAGAGGAAAGCAAGAACGGAAAAATGATTTCGGAGTATTCTGCCTCAATGGCGCGTTCAACAGATCCCCCGGTAGTAGGAAGAGTGATAGGGGATGTTATTGATATGCTTTTGCCTTCCATGGAAGTTTACTATGGATCCAAGGAGGTCACAAATGGCTGTGAAATCAATGGATCCAAGGAGGTCACAAATGGCTCTGAAATCAATGGATCCAAGCAGGTCACTAATTGCTGTGAAATCAAGTACTCTGCAACTGTGGACTACCTAAATGTGCAAATAGCAGGCAGGCACTTCGAAGACAGTCTCTATACTCTGGTACCCAATTTATGAATAATTAATTCCAGCATCCCTCAGGTTTTCTTTCACGGAATGAATAGATAGTTGTGTTATCTTTATCAGTTTTCAAACATGGGTTTTCTTCACTGTGCATGCATTTACATTGATCAGCTAATGACAGACCCAATGCTCCTAGCCCAAATGAACCGAACATGCGGGAATGGGTTCACTGGTACCCCTAAAATTACTTACAATGTTGTACGAACTTCAAATAGAGATAGTTGTGGAGATAGATGTGGGGGTAAAAATAGAGTTTCATTTGACCTGCATTTGAACCATATTGGATGATATGGATTCTGAATTCTGGCCAGTCTGAACGTTACAATTAGTGGACAGACCCACCACATTTTGGTTCGCATTCAAACTGGTTTGTTTGTTTTTATGTGAGTCATCTCAGCGACCGGTTCCCAAATAAGATATTAAGCCAACCCCATAGAAATGAGATGCTTAGGGGAGGTTTAGAGAAGGATTCGAGTTCCACCATAGCCACAATAGATAGAGTTTTTCTGCTCACATGTATGCTCAGCCCGATGGAGAAGGATGAAAATCGGTCGCTGCCCCGAGCAGGATTGTCGAGCCATATTTTTTTATAAGCAAGAAACTTGAACCTAACCCCTAGATCATTCAAGATCATTATAAAAGCCCTAGGTTAGAAAGAAACTCGAACCTAACCCAGTATTTTCCAAATTGTAGCGACAACAGGGGTTTGCCAGAATTCTTCCAAATGTTATGGATTTCTTCTTTAAGGTGTTTTATTATAGAAACCTTATATTAGAAATCAACTCGAACCTAACCCAGTAATTCCCAAGATATAAACACCATGAGAGCTTGGACTATAGAATATATTTTCATTAAGTGATTGAATGAAGTAATCCACTTACAATAACTATTTTTTCAAAATATTAATTTTTTTTTCTACGTACCTGTAAATATCATCATCAAACAAAACTGTCCATGAGGATAGAGTTCAAGAACTCTATCCACATGAACTATATCTCACAAAAGATAACAAGTGTTCAGCCAAGCAACGGTGAAGATTCATGGCATTATGCTTCACAAGTTTGCGATGTTTCAACCTAATGAAACATAATACCATGAATCGTCACCATTATTGGCCAACACTTATTAGCTATTTTAGAGTTAGTGAATTGAAAGTGGCTAAGACAATGCAAAAAAGAAAGGTAATAAGTTTGACTAAATAAACTATTTTGATAATTGTACCTACATCTTCCACTACATGCATGGCTTGCATGCCTCACATATCTCGACGTACTATCAAAATTATTATTATTGGTATGTGTACCTTCTCTCACTGACAGTCTTCTTCCTATTTATTCTCCAAAACAACTATATTATAGGGCCTTTTGGCACGACATTGTTTTGCATGCAACTTTTATTTTGTCAATCTAGCATAACTAAAGCACCGAACCTACAAACATACTATCAAACCAATAGAATATCAATTTGGGATACTATATTTTTCCATTCGGTGATCCAGTACCTTTTGTAATACCTTCAACCCTTCAAAAGATAGGGGATAAGAGAAGGTAGTTGTGGTACCTAACAAGGAGAACCTAGATAATGCCTATAAATGAGTCATTAATGGTGATGATAAAAAATAGTTTCACCTTTGAATTGCTTCAATAGCCTATAAATAGTAAAGAATCCCTACTCTAGAAATATCATTTCATGAAATAAAACACACCATAGTACACGCGTAATTTGATAAATGAATGGAAATAACTATCAATGGGCAATAATAATAATAAAAATATACCCATAGATCTTAGTTTAGGGATGTATTGAGGTTTATACCACATATTTGATAGTGTATGCATCCAATACTTGCTCATTACTTGATCACTAATATCAATTGATATACCATCACTCTTATTGGTAGCTCCAATTTTTTCACATTTCTAGTAACTTACAAATTCCAAACTCTTTGTTTTCATGGAGTTTTTGTGAGGTTATGGGTGCAAAAATATTGGAGATTGGCATCCTAAGGTTGATATTGGTACCTTCAATTTTTTAGATACCATGATAGTTTTATGGTTTCTAATCCCAAGGATCCTCCTTAATTGATACGTCATGATAGTTTTATGGTTTCTAACCCCAAGGGTCGTCAATTGGTGGACGCTCATGTGAAAGCTCACATAGGCCTCAAGATCAAATCTAAAAGAAGAAGAAAAATCTAAAATTAAGTTTAAATTTAAAGAAGAAAAATATAAAATTAATTACCATTTTACGCAATATTACATACATAAATATTTTATTATTAAATATTAAAATATTTAAAATATAGTTTAAAATATTTTATTATTATTAATTTAGGGTTGCCTTAGGGTTGAAAATTAGTATGGGAAAACAAGTTAGCGTTTCCTTCGGGTTGAAAATTAATATGGGAAAACAAGCATCATCATGACAAGCTAAAAGGAATAAATCAACAAATATTACAGACTTATATATATGTATTTAAAACATTCTTTTCATTCCTAAACGTGCCAAGTAGCAGATCTGGAAATGTCCACTCTTCACCACCATGGATTAGATATATATATGTGTGTGTGTGTGTGCGTGTGTGTGTGTATGATTTCTGTAGGTTACCATTGGGAAATATGCCTCTAAAGTGTTGGGTTATGCACTACAGAGTAGCACTGAAGAGGTTAAAACATCCACTCTACAGGATCTCCAAGAACTCAACATCATTATTTGTCCATTACTGTAAAGGCGTTGTACTAGAATATTTGCTTGGAATTGTTGATTTCACCGTGAAGTTGAATGTAAATGATAAAAAGAGAGGAGCACTAAGCAAGCTACAACACTTTGCAGGAAATCGAATGAGTAGAGATATAATGTCTGTAGCAATCTGCATACATCCTTCATTTGAACGATGTTAGTTCTTGGTGATCCTGTAGAGTGGATGTTTGGTTGCTCTATTGGTTGCTTCTTGGAATTTATAATAAACTTGTCCCAATATCATGATTCAGCCGTGAGGTGCTTAGTTCAATGAAAATTGGGTTAGGTAATACTTGGACATTAATGGACAATCATGAATCTTATGGTTTATGATTTGGGTCTTGAAGCAAGTAATAGGTATTTTGATGTCCTCCATTTTTTATTTGAACATTTTATGTCAATTTTCACCGTGTCTGATTTTTTTTTGCCCCTCTTACAATTAACACGATAAGATGACCTTTATGGTTTAGACAGTTGGTTAGATTTATAATTATTCCCTGGTGTGAGTGATATTTGATGTTTCCTTGCCCTTTTTCCATCCCCTTGGTTTTATCAAATCATTGAGGAAGGCATGATATAGTTAATTTAAGAGCCTTTTGATTTGTGCAGAATATTCTTTTTTGGTTCTTTCTACTATGGGATTGCCTTAGGGTTTCCTTAGGGTTGAAAATTAGTATGGGAAAACAAGTTAGCATTTCCTTAGGGTTGAAAATTAATATGGGAAAACAAGCATCATCATGACAAGCTAAAAGGAATAAATCAACAAATATTACAAACTGATATAAATGTATTTAAAACATTCTTTTCATTCTGGAACGTGCCAAGTAGTAGATCTGGAAATGTCCGCTCTTCACCACCATGGATTAGATATATATGTATATATGATTGTTGTAGGTTACCATCGGTAAATATGCTTCTGAAGTGATGGGTTATGCACTACAGAGTAGCACTGAAGAGGTTAAAACATCCACTCTACAGGATCTCCAAGAACTCAACATCATTATTTGTCCATTACTATAAAGGCGATGTACTATAAGATTTGCCTGGACTTGTTGATTTCACCATGATGTTGAACGTAAATGATAAATAGAGAGGAGCACTAAGCAAGCTACAACACTTTGTCGAAAATCGAATGAGTAGAGATATAATGTTTGCAGCAGTCTGCATACATCCTTCACTTGAATGATGTTAGTTCTTGGCAATTCTAACATCATTCAAGTGAAGGATGTATGCAGACTAGTGCAATATCATGATTCGACCGTGAGGTGCTTAGTTGACTGGAAATTGGGTTAGGCAATACTTGGCCATCAATGGACAATCATGAATCTTATTGTTTATGCTTTGGGTCTTGAAGCAAGTACTAGGTATTTTGATGTCCTCTATTTTTTATTTGAACATTTTATGTCAATTTTCACCATGTCTAATTTTTTTTTGTCCCTCTTACAATTAACATGATAAGATGACCTTTGTGGTTTAGACAGTTGGTTAGCTTTAGAATTATTCCCTGGTGTGAGTGATATTTGATGTTTCCTTGCCCTTTTTCCATCCCCTTGGTTTCATCAAATCATTGAGGAAGGCATGATATGGTTAATTTAAGAGCCTTTTGATTTGTGCGGAATAGTCTTTTTTGGTTATTTCTACTATGGGATTGCCTTAGGGTTTCCTTAGGGTTGAAAATTAGTATGGGAAACAAGTTAGCGTTGCCTTAGGGTTGAAAATTAATATGGGAAAACAAGCATCATCATGAATATACATACTAGATTGGCATAAAACTTTCTTTCTTAGAGCAGTATGGGTGAACAATAGAAGACTACAAATCAATGATAAGCTAGGGATAATCTTCATTATAAAAGGACCTTTGGGTAGGAATAACAAAGCATCAAAGGATCCTCCATTGGAGTCCTTCAACCATTCATCTCGCTCCCCTTCATTCGTAGGTCTCAAAATATTTACTTTGGGAACAAAGTACTTATACAGTTCGATCAAAGCCATCAGCTATGCAAGATGCTGAAAGTAAGGATATTGTTTCATGTTTCACATTTGTTGTCAAAAGGAATATTGAAAAGTTAGGAAGTACCAAAGCTAGTCATTATGTGCACGTGGACTTAATGTAGGGAGAGAAGTCATGTCTACTTTTTTGTTCTTGAATGGGAGCAATGATGAAACCACAATAGTGGTTTATAGATGGAAATCATGTAATGGCAATCACAGGGCAACTACCAAACATTGGGAAGAATCATTGCACTGAAAGGGAAACGTTTCATACCCACTCCAAATCCCCCAAGAGCAGGGAAACACTAGGTATGAGCTAGCTAAACCTAGCATTATTAAAAGATATATCTTTGGTGGGGAATCAAAAGTCACTTTCAGAAATGAGCTTGTTTTGAATAATTAAAATCCTTTATCAACCAAAATCTTCATGCCTTGACCACAATGAATAAAACACCTACCACAAACTCCTGCTGCAAACTACAAAATACAAGGTTTAAGATATTTCAAAGCATATCAACAGGTAGAAAATATTGGCATTCAAATAAAAAAATTTGTGTACAGTTACAAGTTTGCAAACATGTAAAAAACGCATTGTAATCACACTCTCCAAGGGTAAAGTTGTCATGATTGTAATTTTGAAATCAAATCTAGGCAATTCTGAGTTGGTTTTCAAATTTGGATAGTTTATGGAGTGTAATAGCAGTGAGCCCTTTCATTTTCATTTATGAGCACACTAGGAGCAATGTTGGGCAGTCCTATGGGCATAAACAACTCTAGAATCAAGTATGAGCATCGAAGGGACAAATCTGAGCACTTTGGGAGCATTTTGAAGGTCACAAAAAACAGTAAAGCATCTCAAATCAGCTATAATTAGGCCAACTTTTAGATCTAGGCACATTACAACAATAAAATATGATGATAAATGGCAATAGGAGACAGTCTTTGCAATTTTGGCTATGAAAATGAGAAATCTGTGGGTGAAAGCAACCCTAAAATCTCATTCATATGCCTTATAGCAGCATCTACATGAATTTTGGGCACAAACAAACCTGTTTGACAGTAGAAAAGGGTATCAAGCAACCCTATTTTAGCATCTTGGGCACCCTTGTGCACTTATCCATCACCAAATAGGCCTACCTCTAAATCTGGGCCAAATTGGAGGGTTAAAAGGAAATTATGGACTTGAATATCCCTATGAAAAGTGATGAAAAACGGAAAAAAAAGGCTTTGAGAAATGTTGGGTTGAATTTGAGGGTTGAAATGACATTAACAAACAATTATGGGCATATATATGGACATAAAGAGCAGGCCTGGGAACTCCAACATCCTCAAACCTTAATTCTGGGAATAAATAAGGGCTATTCCAACCTCCTAATTAACAGTTTATAACAGTATCATGAATTCTGGGTGCTTTTTCTCCACAAAAGGGGGGTAAACAAACCTAAATAAAACAAATATCATTTAATTTCAGACCTTATAAACCAAGTTGGATTGTGCTTTAGGTGATTCTCGGCAGTCTCTTGAAGGAGATCAATAGCAAATAACAGTCTTTGGTGGCTTTCCTTGCAACCGTAGGTCACAAAACAACCCTAAAAATCTATGGACCTGTGCACAAGAGAAGTAACAACCCCAGTTGGCCCTAAAATACCAATTTTGTTTTGCATTAAGGGCCCCTGTGCATAAAATGGAAGCCCTAAAGAGGGCCAATTCACATTGGTGTACTGGTTTATTGTTAGAGGAAGGCCTTCTCTCATTATTTGAGGAACATTCACCCTTGGAGACACATGCATAAGGGTAGTGTTCAGCCCTTCCAAAGGAGAAAGTAATCATTTGAAGCATGCTTACACTCTTTTATACACCATTTCATGAGAGATATTACATGCTTGGAGGTTACTCATTGAGTTGGTCCACTTGGAAGGTTGTTCACATGGTTCATGCCCTATTTTGTGAAGAACGTTTTTGTATTTGGGGGCTGCTTTATAGATTGATGATTTTGCACATGGGTGGCATCTAGGGCCTACAAACCAAGTTGTGTTTTACTCCAAATAGTGTTATTATGTATAGGAATCCTACAAAGCTAATTGACTCGACAATGAAGTAGGTTTAGAGTCTCGATGTTTATATTTCTAGGTTAATTTTTTTTTGAATTTAAGTGTCATCTGTGTGACCTATGCAGTCCCACATTCACTTGGTCGAGTTAGTACGGATTGGGAAAATTGACCATTTTGTTACCGATCCAGTCAGTCATACCCTGACTTGCTTGGTTCGGTACCAAACTTGTCACTCGAATCGTTTCAAAGGCCGAGTCAGCTCGATTGGGGGTCAAATTGGTTGACTCGGCCGAGTTTGAGTTTGAGTCACGAGGATCATTGTAATCTTTTTATCGATCAAGGATTATTCTATGTGTTTTATATATGTTTCTATATTGTATATAGAAACACACTTGATTAAATCTACAAATATTATTGTTGAAAAGGGGTTTGGCCAATAATAAGAACACCTGCATATCCAAATACACAACCACCATAATTGCTCCAACATTCTACATGTCATCAAACTTGCTATATGTGATGTATGTTTCAAACATATTTCCAGAGACGTGAAATCATTGGTGACCAAGCATAGTGCCCATCCATGTATATTGCCAAATCCTTTAGGAACACACATTTATAATACATTATATAAATATTTGTGAGCATATCATAGTGCCCATTTATAACATGATATTTTGTGAGCCTACCCAATGCATGTTAGGAAAAGGCAATGCAAGCAATAAGTGAGAATGGAGACTTGTATGTAACTAAAAGAGGGGCATACATAAGAATTTTTTAGAATTTCTAGTGTACTGTTGTAGGATTGCCACTATGCAAATAAGGCATTGACTTGATAGTCACAATCCCATTAGTATGATAAATTATGGGAGAGATCAGAAAAACATCCTGACACAAATATTAACCGATAAGTATGGTTTTGGTGTATCATTTGGAGAATAACATCCTATAACAATAGTTGTTATTATGACTCTTAAAGGGTCCTAGATGAGATCTGGGCATTTTTAGGCCCTTCATCTTTCAAGCAAAAGAAGCCATAAACAACAGGTATGTGCACCCTAGCAAAGATGGAAAATATCATAAAACATATTAGGTAAAATGGATAATCATCTACAGCATCACAACATCATTCATGGGAAAACTAAAAACCACTTATAACCATCAAAAGTAAGGGTTACAACAAAAACGAGTGTAGAGTAAGGAGAGAGGAGTGGCCAGGAAAATGAATAATCGATCCAATGTAGAGTGGAAAAGTGACTAGCTAGAAGTTTGGAAGAGGAGATTAATCAAGATTCCTTGAAAAAGGAACTCATGTCAAAGATGCTTTTTGATGTAAGTGACCAACATACCAACTTCGTATCACTTCTATCCGAAGTAAACGTAGATGAATGCGAAGATATGTTATTTGAAGGAGATAGTCCATTAAAGGAGAACCTCCAGGCCCTATACAGACATATATTGGCATAAATTGTAGTGTTATATTTGATGCATATGCATAACAGATCGTCTCAAGCTTGACAACGTTGAAAGGCCAAAGTACAATGGCCACAAGCATAAATATGAAGCTTATGAAGCCTACCCAATTCATGTTAGGAAAAGGCAATGCAAGCAATAAGTGAGAATGGAGACTTGTATGTAACTAAAAGAGGGGCATACATTAGAATTTTTAGGGCTACCAAATGCCCACACCTATTAACCAAAATCATTCTTGACAAGCTTTTTCTTTAACACATTTTTTTCTTATAAGTCTTTCCAAGTTTTTTTGCTGGTATTTTGCTATGCTTATGCCCAAAACAATTTCGGCCATGGTGCAAGTAGAATCAAACAGGTAGTTGTCAGACCTGTCTTCCTCCAGCAAAGGGAGTTTGGGAAGGCTAGAGGAAAGTGAGAAATCCAATAGGTATACAAGGGCTAGATCAACTAGATGCCAGAAGATCAGAAGAAAATTCAACAAACACATGAATTTTTTTCTCAAAGGAGGGGGGTCATGTTCCTATGATGATGAGACAGTGGGAGACATCGACGTGCCCTTAAGGTACCAACACCTAGTGAAACAATGGGTGCCTAGTGATCTTCCTCAAGTAAACACTGATTTTTGTGTGAATGAGAGGATATATAGAATTGCATCGTCGTCATTGCATGGATTGGGGTTGTTTTGCATGGACGGCACAAAAGTTGGATACGGTAGATGTACATAATTGATGGAGTATGTTGGACCCTGTTACAACTATAGTGATTGGATGCGCCTGGTCCAATATACACAAAGTATGTGTAGATATGGGTTGTCAGTTAATTATATACAACTGAAAGACAAAGCTCAAAATAAAGGAGCAACGTTAAACATGGTCGAAAGGCCAAAAAAAACTGGTAATATTACAGGGTTTATAAATAGTACACAACTAGGGTCTACACTAAAGCAACCCAACTGCATATTCGAGTCACGTGAAGGAAACCGTGTCTTTGTATGTGTAATTAAATCAATAGCTGCTGGCAAAGAACTGCTTATTGATTACAATTTGAATTGTGTAGATAGAAACACGGTTAGTATGGTTGTGGTAATAACCAACCTTTTATTAATTACTTTAACATCTATAGGAATTTTTGTTAGCATATAATTGTAATTTTCTAATTTTCATGTTTCCTTAAGTAACTTTTAGTATGTTTTTGATGCAGGGTTCTCTCAAGGGCACCTCCATCTCCATAGATGTTTGTCAACCCGATTCAAGGCAACAGGTATATATCGATATTGCCAAGGCCCAATGTAATATTAAATTTAGGATGGACATACAGATATGTTGTTATGTATTTTCATTAGTATATTAGGTTCGTTTATATAATCTTATCTATTTTCCATGCAAAGTGTTGATCAGGGAAGCCAACCGGCTATTGATCAGCCGACTATAGCATCGGGGCAATAGCCAAACATGAATTTAATTCTCCATTTCAAATACTTTAAAATCATAAACATGTATAACGTGATGCATAATGTTTATTTTTTTATGTATTCTTTCGTTTTTATGTTTGTGTTCATGATGGTAATGTTGTCTACCTTTTTTGCAGATTGACCAGGGAAATTCCCCAGCTGTTGATCAGAATACCGGAGCCTCGAGGAAACCAGTAAACCTAAATGTAATTCCACATTCTAAATACTTCAAAAATGTACACATATAAAAAATGTAGCATAGTGTTTATTTTTGTTCTGTATTTGTTAGCTTTTACATATTGGGTTCATTGTGATAATGTTCTCTACTTTTTTTGCAGGTGTCTAATCGAGGTAAATCCCCATCTGTTGATCAGACCACACCCTTGTCTCGGCATCAAGTAATCCTAGATGTAATACTATGACTCTATCATGATAGACTATTTTTGTTGATATAATTATTTACGCACACTATTGCTTCAAAGACTTAGCAATTTTTTATATATTTCAATTGCAGACAAGGGATTCGGATTATGAAATAGCATCTCAAAACTCTTTACAGAATGAGGTCTCCCAGTTGATGAGAGATAGTGAAATTAGAGAGTCTGCAGACCCGTTGAGGGTGCTACAAAAGACAAGGGAAAAACAAAATGAGGAATTGATTCGTCTGACATTGGCAGTTCCACTAACACAAGGGATCAAATAAAGGAATCAATTGTTGTTATAGAAACGTAAACAAGTGGACGTAAGTTATCAAATAATAATGTAAATTTATTTATAAAAACTTTACAATATTTGATTTTATATGCTATTGAACTTATAATACAATGGTTTGAATTTACAGCATGCTATGGATATTATCAGTGGTGGTCAAGGAAATGTTGGTCCCAATGAGGTGATTCCATGAAGATGGGTAACACTTTTTGGCCAAATTTGGCAATGAAAACCTGATTTTTTACTTATGTGCTAGATAGAAGCCCTCAAAACGCATATAT
>LPNX011112897.1:578-50852 GCA_001517045.1 Pseudotsuga menziesii
ATCAGGTTTTCATTGCCAAATTTGGCCAAAAAGTGTTACCCATCTTCATGGAATCACCCATATGCTTTGGAGGCATGGTTTGAAACACCTTTCGATATCAGCTTCCCAGTAGAGATATATGAGATCTCCACTTATTTAAGATCAAATACAACTCGCTTTGGTGAGCCTGTATGAGTCATATGATATACAAACAAAAAAATTTCTGCTAAGGAGGGAACATAGAGGACATTCTTGAACATTCCATGCTCAAATTTGATTGAACACTTCCCTTCAACTTGGATTTGAGTGTCATATCCCATGTGAATACTTGGACCATCAGTAATTTTTAATGAAGAGAATGATTCTTTGGATGAAACCATGTGATTGGAGGCTCCTGAATCAATGAGTAAGGCATGATATTAATAAATACAACCTTCAGTGCATGGCATATCTCATGATATTCAGTCTTGCCTCTAGAATCAACCTTCCTTGTCCCTTCACGGAGGGAAATATTCTGCTGTTCAAGGAGTCTTGACATCTGATCTATGGTCTGCTTCATACAACCTTTCTCTGTATGCTTTCCTTTATTACAGTAGGAGCACTTTCACTTGTCAAACCTCTAATGTTTGTCCTTCTTAGATCATGAGGCTCCATTTGATGGATCAAACTCTTCCTTTGGTTTGAATTTAGTGTTCCTCTTGTCCTTTCCTTTTTGGTTCCTCTTTGCTTACACATTCATTACCTCCCCAACCAAGAGATCTTGAGTTTTGGAGGCTTTGAGGGCTCCCATATGTATCAACTTATCTTGTTCCTGAATAATATATTATGTGAAGGAATTTTTCAATTTGGATTTGTTAGTATCCTATAGTGAAAGGTGGATACAAACATTAAGAATTATGGGCCAAGTTTGCTCAGAATAGAGAGCACCAATTACTCATCCTTCTTGTCAATTCTACACTGCTTGCACTACATGACCAAGGATTTGAATTTGAAGAAGAATTGCTGGATGATTTCAAAGTTGCTGGGATAAAGAGAAATCAACTCATGATATAGAATATGGCCTCTCATCTTATCTTTCTTTCCAAACAGAGATTCGAGCTTCTTCCATACTTCCTTTGGAGTTTTTAATCCATCAAAAGGAATAGTAACTCCCTAGAGATATGAATGAACATGAAGCCAAATGATTCATCCAGCTTGTTTAAATACTTCGATTTATCAAGAGGCTACTGCAGTTTGACCTCCTTTTGTTGCACTTGGAAATCTCACCTTGCTTATCAGCCTCCATGAGAATTTCACTCTGCCTTTCAGCCTCCTAGAAATCCTGGCTTGAGTCACTTTGGTCACTTTTTTCCCAGACCTAGAAGGGGCAGCACCTTTATGTTTTTTGCACTGAGCATTGGCAACGCTTGTCACAGTTGACCAATAAAGGCCGTTTTCTCCTTCCTTTGGAAAAAACCCTAGATCGACGCTTTTGACAGTTTTTCTAAGAGCGCCGGTGGTTAGTAAATGAGAAAAAAAGATGTTTCTAGAAGCTTCCATGCAGAAACCTCCATGGGGTTAGTTCCTATATGCTTGGGAGAGGTGGAATTCGCCTTCCTCACCTATAGGGATCTCATCCTATCCTTTTTCCAAGTCATCTCTTGAGTTCTAGGCCTATAAATGAAGCCTTCTTAACAGTTATCTTAGATCAATTATATGTTTGGATATGCATATACTATTTTCTTGTTTCCACTTGCTTGACAAGGTTTTGCAGCTGAAGATCTGAAGATTCTAGAGCTTGGATCAACAAAGAGAGAAGAGGATTTGCATATTACAGGTAAGTAATCTATCTATTACTTTGTATTTCCATTTGATTTAGGAAAGTAGATTGTATTCTGTACTTGATTTGTTCTAGATCCACTTGGACTAGGGATATCTAGCTTGATTCCGATTGAGTAGATTTATCTGATAACAAAATTGGCGACTCTGCTGGGGAATCTTAATCCAGTCAGATCTGGGGAAAATCCAGTCATATCTGGTGCAGATCTAGTTAGATCTACAAACTTCGGTAACCATTCCGTCTATGAAGGTTATTCTCTCTCCTTTTAGTTGTTTCAGTTAACAAGGTAAACTATCTATCTTATGTTTCTGATTCTTTGCCTCTATTCTGAGTAGTTTTACTCTTTTCAGTCCAGCTCATTTTTTTCGGTTTCTCCTGTAGGCCTTTAGCCTTTCAGTTCACTATTCGAGCGGTGCCTTTCCCTTTGGCTGATAGAGCGTTGGTTTGTCCCAGGTCACGTTTTCTAGTTTTGTACAAAGCACCAACACCACTTTTTCCTTCGACTGACAGAGCGTCGATGACGCTTGTGCGAGGAAGGTTAGGAGCGTCGATTCAGCCTAGGACGCCCTAGCGCAGTGCCTTTCAACGCACTGAGGTAGGCCTTCAAAACTGCCTGTTCAAGAAATTTTTTGTTCAAAATTTTAAACTGTCCTATTCTCTGGAGTTTTTGAGTGTGGTTTGCTTGCTTGCTTGCTGTCTGATTCACTGGTTTTTGTGAGTCTGATTCTTTGTTTGAGCTCAGATCCAAATTTTTTATCTTCTTCATTGTCATAAACGAAATTGGGAATGTAGTTTAGTTTTGGTTTCTTAGTGAAGTATTTGGAAAATATTCTTTTGAAAAGAAATACTATAGCCTCTTCCTAGAAGATTAGTTTCTTTTTAGGAAAGACTGCTTTGTGTGCCTCATATTTTCTAGAAAAATACAAAAGGAATCATATTACTTTCCTCTTGTTTATGCTTGTGAAAAGTGTTTGTTTTTCATTTGCATGAGTGATTTAGAAGGATAAGTCTTGTTGACATTGTAGCAGAAGTTAATTTTGCATGCACATTAGAGGGTTAGTTTTCTTTCTTGCATTTTCAGAGACTTTAGTAGGCGTGCTTGAAAGAGTTTTTTGTGTTTAAAAAGAACTTTCTTTGCATTATTTATTGGATCTTGTTTTCATTGTTGAAAACAAATTTCTGTTAGTATATTGTTGAAAAGAAAAGAAAAAGGTTTCTTCCTTACCTTAGTGTTGTAATCTCACAGATCACATAAGGTTACCAATAATACACATAGAAACATATAATCATAACAGACACAAGAGACAAGAATAGGTAATGAAGTAACATATTATATTATAGCATTACATGAGGGTCCATAAACATACAAAAACTAAACCAAGTTCTCATTTGGCTCAACAGCCTAATATATATGATTACAAATGGTTACAAGTAACTACATGTCGGTTCGTTCAACTGACATGACTTACGTGGCTGACCTAATCTCCGATTAGTCGGCTACTCGACTAGTCGACTCACTGACTAGCGCCTCCAATATCTCCCCCAGGAACACAATCTTTCTTTATCCCAAAGAAATAGGGGAGATACTCAAAACTTGTACTATCTAAGATAGTTACTTCTACTTTGGTTTGGCTTCATGGACTGTGTAGTCGGATGGTTGGCAGTTTCTGCATACATACTTTCACAATGGCTTTTGCTGTAATGGCCAGTAGGTGCTGAAACTCTGACCAATTATGTAGAAATTTTTGGATGTCGATAGTCATGGTTGTAATGCTTGACAGAGTTGACATTTTCTCCTGGATGGAAAGGTCTTTGATGCTTTCCATGTCGGGCCCCATAAATTGAGCCTTTTCATCTACTGTATCCAATAGTCTCTTCATCTATGGGAAGATTGTGTCCAGTTTGTCGAGGCTAGGTAGTGCTTGATGTACCCACTGATGTGCTTGTTTCTCTAGTTTCTCTAATTTTGTTGTTTCCAATACAATTTGGTCTTTTATTGTACTTCTCATTGCTTCTTCAAGACCTCGCGTCTTTTCTAGTGCTTGGATTTGCTTACGAGTCTGGCGGGTCTATTGGAATACTTGCCCATAGTAGGTGTGCTAATTACTGAGTACTTCTTCTGTAATGATGGATTCTTCTAAGTGGTCCTGTAGTACCTTATGAGTTTAAGAGAATGTTTTGTACTGCTGCCTCAGTAATCTGTATGTTTCATCTTTTTTATCTTCTTTTGTAATTTGTAGTTGTGTTTGTAGGGTTGACACCACACTTTCAAATAGCTGATCCTAGTTGGATGAGGTGGATCAATGTCGGTCTTTGTTCTTTGTGGTGTTCCTTTTTCTTTTTATCTTTTCTCTTCCTTTTGTGTCTATGATGGTCAAACTGTTGTTCCGCCTGTGGTTATGCAAGTGGTTGATTTTCAAGCGGCTGATTTCCTAGCTGCTGATCTTCGTTGGGCTGAACTTCATTATTTGGGGGAATTTCTGCTTGAGCCTGTTGGGTAGGGCTTGCAACTCGGTGTGTATCTAGAGGGGTTGAAATGGGTGGTTCAGGGTTTGGAAAAGGTTCTAGATTTGGATGTGGTGATGGAGATGGTGAGTGGTCTGGTGTAAGTGGCATGGTTGGGATGTTTTTCGTCGATGGGGGATTTTTGACTTCTGGTGGTGAGTTGGTTGGGTCATCAGAGTCTACAGAGAATATGTTGTCGATCTATTGATTGATTGCTAATGTATCTTCTTGGTCATTCTCTTCCAAGTCTCCTACTGGTTCATTGGCTGGTGGCGGATGGTTAATACTTGATGGGGTAAAGGATGAAATGCGGCTTGTGACAACTTGAGAGGTTTTGTCGGGGTTCCTTAATAATGTTGATATGATACTTCCAACAGTTCTTGGTTTCTGAGGTATTTGGCCGATTTGCTGTGATAGGGTCTGGCGTGCTGAGCTATATTCGATTAACATGTGTTTGGCGGTAATTTTTTATGCAAATGTGAATAATTCAAGGATTTTTTCAATAAATTCTTGGAAGTCGCCATCGTGGTCGAATCATTCTTTTAACATCTTCGGCATAGCATTTTTACATATGTCTACAGGACCGATGGTGGTTAGATGTGGGATATATTCTTGTGTGATCTAGGTTGGGGATGGGAGTGGGGGGTGGAAACTAAATCAACAATATTCTCATCGACTGAAGGGTTTGTAGTTTTTACTTTTTTTGGTATGCCTTGTTTCGCTTATGAGTTGATGAACCGCTTGAATTGTGTTTCCACTGATATTTTATTTACTGCAACATATTCTATGATGTCGAAAATAGTATCCAACAGTTCTTCTTCATCTTTTGACTCTGATAGGATAAGATTACGCTTCCCCTTCCCTTTTTCCTGATTTGCTTTCTTTTTCCTTGAGGCTGCTATTTCCTTTGCTATTTTTCTTAAATTTTCTGTTATCATAGCATAATTTGGATTATCTAATTCAATATCATCTTCTATGTTCTCTTCTCCTCCCCCCTGTTGATGAGTCGGGATGATACTTTGTTCTGTCGGTACAACTACCTGATGTTCAGTCCGTACACTTTCAATTTGGAGGGTTTATGGAACAATCATTCGTTGGAGCTTTCTGGTATCCTCTGACATGAAGGTACTGATATATATACGGAGATCACAATTCTCCTCTTTTTCTTGGTCGGTGGTCAAGGGTTCCTTAATAGGATGATTTGTTGCTTTGGCCCTTGCTGGTATCAACAACTTGGTATTGGATTGTCGAGCTAGCTCTTGGAAAATCTCATCGACTGAAGGATAATAGTTGAGAGGTTTTGCTTTTTCCCTCGCCCCCTACATGTACCAGATTTCAGTGTGGTTGATCTTTAATTGAATGTGTGTTGTTTTTGGTATACTTCTTCAGATGTTTTGGGGCACCCTCCATCTGGTTGTTTGGACTTTTAGATTCTGAAACCAATTTTCCAACATTACTTTGCCATTTTCTAGTTCTTTTAGAGTTCCATTATGTGAAAATGGTTTGAAATGCCACATGTGATATTTGCATGGTTCGAGGAACTACTTATCTCGAACTAGACATAAATGGTACATGGCTATCCAAATTATTAGTGATGCGAACCTGATAATTCTAGTTGACTCATGGCATTTTTCACATATGGACGTGATAATTTTGACGACATACTGAGTCCAGTGGTAAATTTTCCCTGAGTTTGCTATTGTGTCAACTGGTTCCAATATTTATAGCTTCAAATCACTCACTCGGCCTGTAGGGGTGAGGCCTATCGCGATGATTTTGGAAACTATTTACGGCGTACGGGCTTGTATTTGAATGATCATTAGTCCTTTTGAGTTCTTTCCTGATGGTGTCCCTGTTATTCGTTCTAATAATCCATCTTTTATGCCGATAGCAACATGGTCACCCTAATTTAAAAGTTCGGTAAGCTTGTATATGATCACGCTGAAAATTTCTACTGGTTTGTCGAAGCAGAATTTGCCATTGTGGTACCGGCTGATGATAAATTTTACAGCGGTTTATTTTGTCTCGCCGAAAATCGCTATGAAAGGTGTATTCATGTAACTCATAATGGTACTGTGGCTTTTTTTCTCTACTTCCTGTGTCATTTTCTTATTTATATAGGCCCATTCTTTAATTTCTGCCCAGATCTTTGCCCATGAAGTTTCCTGTACCTTTACATTTTTAATATTTCTTAATCTTCTTATGAGTGGGGTTTCGGCAGATTCTATCTCTTTTGTTTTGGCAGCTACAGCTCTAGTTTGTTTTGGAGCCATTTTGTCAGTCTCTTGGTCAGCTTTCTTTACAGGGTTTTTGCTTTCAAATTTCTGAGTACTTGGTTGCTCTGTTTCTTCGAAACGTGGTAAGAAATATTTCTTTGACGTAGTATTTATAGGTGGTGCGGATGGCGGTTTTGTCGATGAAGGTATTAATGGTGGAAATGATGGTCCAGGATGGTCTATTGAGGGCACGTTTAATGCATTTTGGTTTTGGCACTCCTTTTGACCATAGTCATGAAGGTGTGATTTGACCATTGGAGTCGTCGGTCGATGTCGATCATGAGGTTGGTCAATGATGGCATGTCAACGGTAGGGATGTCGGTTGTTGAACTGCGGTTTGCTATGTCTTTTGAAATTTCCTTATGAAGGCGTGATTTTGGCTTATGAGTGTTGGCTCTTTTTGTTGTTTTTGGGATTTTTAGATTTTTATAGGTTTTTCTAAACAATTATGGTCGTTATTTTTTTTTAATTACTTAGTTTTGGTACCATTTTAGTTGGGCACCATTAACAAGTTTCCGAAATACTATGCA
Source organism: Pseudotsuga menziesii (assembly GCA_001517045.1). Taxonomy (NCBI): domain Eukaryota; kingdom Viridiplantae; phylum Streptophyta; class Pinopsida; order Pinales; family Pinaceae; genus Pseudotsuga; species Pseudotsuga menziesii. Next base: position 7,688 of record LPNX011112897.1, read on the forward strand.
TTGTAACGTTCTTAGTCAGACTAATCCGTTGGCATGAATTTCTTCGACAATGTAAGGTCCCATCCATTATGTGTGTATATTTTTAGTTTTTCCTTTTACTTGACTATTATACAGTAGAGCAAGATCTCCGACTAATAAATTTTTTCTTTTAATGTTTCAATCATGCCAAGCCTTCTACTGTTGTTTCTGAATTTCTTGATGTTGTATAGCGAGCAGTCGGTGCTCTTCTAGTTTTCCTAGTTGTATCAGTCGGTCCTTCCTGCCTTCTTCGAAATCGATGTGTAGGATATCTACTATCATAGGTGTTTGTTGTTGGAAATGTAGGGGAACGACTGCTTCTTGGTCGTAGACTAGTCGAAATGGCGTTTGGTCGGTCGACCGTTTGTATGCTTTCCTATATGCCCATAACACTGCAGGGATTTTCTCATCCCAATCGTCCTTATCGGTATTGTATATTTTTGTTAAACCCCCTGTTAGTGTTTTGTTAAATGCCTCTATTGCTTCGTTCGACTGAGGGTGATAAGCTATACTTCGTTGGTGGTCAATTTTGAACTGTTCTGTCAGTGCTTTGATGGTTTTGTTAATGAAGTGTGACCCTTGGTCACTGATTAAAGTTAGTGGGCATCCAAATCTAGTAATTATGTTTTCATAGATGAACTTAGCAGCTACCTCACTGGAACAGGTTTCAATAGGTTCTGCTTCTTCCCATTTGGTTACATATTCTACTGCAGTTATTATATACCTCACACCTGTTCGTTTTGCCGGTATTCGGAATGGTCCTATGAAGTTGATGATCCAAATTTCAAATTTTAGACTTGGGTTTATTGATATCAAGGGAATTTCTGTATTAGGCAGAGGTCAACCTAGTCGTTGGAATCGGTTGCATTGGCTAACACACTTTTTGCAGTCCTTGTATAGTGTCGTCCACCATAGTCAGTGACTGTCGGATTTTCTTAGCAGTTGTATCTTCTTGGAAATGTCCTCCCACCGGTCCATAGTGTGCTCCGTGCATAATATTTTCTCTTTCGTGTTCTAATACACATTTCTTGAGGATGTCGTCTAATCCCATTTTATATAAAAATCCGTTTATGAGGCTCTATGGTGCAACCTTCATGGCAAAGATTTGTTTCTTTTTCGTGCTCATGCCCTCTGGTGCTTGACCATTCTCTATAAATTGTGTTATTTCCTCTAATTCTGTTGGGACAGCTTCTATTCGGAATAAGTGTGCGTCCGGTAGGTCATCCTCGATTCCTGTCGGCTCCTCCCCCGTGTCGATTCTCGACAAGTGGTCGGGTTCAACATTTAGATTTCCTGGTCTAACGACGACTTCGAATTCAAATTCCTGGAATAGTAATAACCATTGGAAAATTCTCCCATGATGCAAAGGTTTATTTACAAGGTATTTTAACGCTTGATGATCCGTGTAGAATATGAAGGGATTGGCTAGTAGGTAATGTCGGTACTTTTGTAGCGCGAAGACCATAGCTAATGGTTCCCTCTCTGTTGTCAAATAGTTTCGTTCTTCTTTGTTTAGTTTTTTGCTGCTGTATACTATTGGATAGTCCATTCCATTATCCCCTGGTTCCATTAAAATCATGCCTATGGCTAGGCTTGATGCGTCGATATGCACATGAAATTTGATCGACCAATTTGGGAATCTAAGCATATGTGCCTCAACTAGTTTCCTTTTTAATGTATCAAATGATATATTACATTCCTATGTCCATTCGAACTCTTGATATTCTCTCAATAGTTCTTCCAATGGATAGGTCATATCTGAATAGAATCTAATAAATTTTCTGTAGTATCCAGTATGTCCTAGCAATACCCTAACCTGTTTTGGATTCACCGGTGGTTTCAAATCGAGGATAATATTTATTTTTGCAAAGTCGACCTTGATGCCTTCTTTGCATACAATGTGCCCTAGTAGTATTCCTATAGGGGTTAGAAAGATGCATTTATTTATGTTGAGAGATAACTGGATTTGTCAGCATCGTTCCAGCATGAGCCTTAGCCATTTTCAATGATATTTCAACATGGAGTAGAATCTCCAATCTTCGAAATATAATGCCATTTTTTTGTAGATATATTCTTGAAATGTTTTGACAACAATTCTCTAAAATACTGCAGGTGCATTTTTGAGACCAAAAGGCATAACTTTGTAGGTGAATGCGACAAATTCACATACAGATGTGGTCTTTTTCTGATCCTCTTTGGCTATTGGTACTTGGTTATACCCTGAGAATCCATCTGTAAATGAGTAGCATTCATGTCCTGCAACTTCATTTAAAATTTCGTCTGCGTATGGCATTGGGAATGGGTATGTTAGAGTGACTTTGTTTAGTTCTCTGAAATCAACACAAATCCTTAGTTTTGTTGGGTCGTGTTTCTACAGTTGGATGACCATTGGACTTTCCCATTCCAACTGGTCGATAGGGTAGATAATTCCTGCTGCGAGCATATTATCGATCTCTTTCTTGACTATCTCTTTGTATTTATGAGCTAATTTGTATGGCCTTTTCTTTACAGGTTTAGCATCGGGTTTGATGTTGATCTTCATTTCGTCCATTTCATGGACTATCCCTTTGACATATTTATAGTCTCGAGCAAAGACATCTTGGAATTCTTTCAATAGGTTTATTATTTCAATCGTTTCCTCTTCACTCCAGTAATCGCCAATTCTTGCCAATTTTTGTCGTTCATCATTTGATATGTAAAACTCTTTAGTTTTAACTTTGACATCCATCCATTCCGATTCCTTGGCTTCATTGATCGGTCGACTCCCGTCTTTGAACTGTGAGAATGTAGCAGGGAAGTCTACTGCGGTCATTTGGTTGGTGTATTCTTTGTCGGTTGTGTCGATTTTAAGTACTGTTCGAATTGGTTTTGTTGTTTCTGAGTGATATGATTTCCATCGAAAGCTTTTTCCTTTTGTATTTTAATTTTCCATTTACAAACTTGTCGACTGTGGTATTATGTTGGTTTGAATGTTATTGCATGATATTTTCGGTTGATCATGGTTTGGTATCAGACTATTGTTTCTAGTCGGTTCTATGAATGCTTTTATCTGCTTTGTAGTTTCGACTAGCTTTTCGTTTGCGGTATAAAACTGAAGTCCTTGATGAAGTTTTCTCTAAGTTCATTCCATTGGAATGTTTTGCCTCATGCTTCTTCCATTTGATACCATTTATTTGGTAAGTTGACTAGCGTCGAGGGAAATAAGTGTGGCCATGTACGTTCATCTTTATAACCAAGTCTTCTCCATTCTCTTTCGCATGTTCTTATGTGCTCGTCTGGGTCTTGCCCTTGGATGAAGACAGGTATTTGCGCCTGTTTAGTTAGCTTCCTTGCTCCTAATATTTCTACGAAGTAAGTCGAAGCTGTTGTCCAAGTCTGTAGTCTCGAATGATGGGTGTCCCACCATCAAGCAGCTTGTCCTGTAAAGGTTTATACTAGGCTTTGCAGTCGGCCATGTTCACCTAGGTTCTTAGAGACTTGTTCTATATGCATAATTGGGGACTCTCTTTCTTTATACCTTGGGTTTTGTCTGATACTTATATTTTTTGGGGTTAAGGTAGGGAATTCCCTAGTTTTCCTTTCGAATATTTTTGGGATGATGGAGACTGAGAAGCATTGATGGGTTGATCTCTTCTGTATATACTGAATGGTCCAACAACCCTTTGCTTGAGTCTCGTAGTTTTCAACTTCCCAATCATATAATTCTGTGTCCTAATTATATCATACTGAGTCTTGGTTTCCTAAGTCAAGCTCACCATAGATATTGGGTTCAGTGTAGCCTTTGTTATTTTGAATTCGATATAATTGTCGAATGTCAACTTCTTCATCGATGGGTTTAGTCCAAGGTTCACCTTGCGAAGGATGAATAGGGACAATAACTTTCTGTCCATTTCCCTTTAATTTTATTCTTTATTTATCTAAAGATATTGATTCTTTCATTTTTCTTCCCCATGTTCGACCTACCAAGGCTGGGAAGGAGATGGATCCTTCTTTAGGGTCAATGATTTCAAAGTCGAATTTAGTCGATATTCCTTTTATTGACGTATCGACATTTCTCCAAAACCCAATGGGTTCTATCAGCCCCTGGTTGGATAAATTGAGGTATATACCTGACTCATATAGTCGAGGTCTACCCAATTGTTCCCATGTATCTCGAGTCATAATATTTACTTGTGAACTGAAGTCGAGCACAACTTGTTGAACATGGTATCCTTCGATTTCTAGATCGACAAGTGGGTCGGCATCGCTCATCTTTTTGGTTCGGATTGCATATATTTTTGGTTTGTTTTTTTATTATTATCACTAAGCTTCATATTATACAACAATTCAATGAATTGAGACACCGATTTATTGTTCTGTACTAAACGTATTAATTCTTTAACTGTGTTTTGTCGACTATCATCGACTGCTTTCTGCCTAGCAAATTCTTTAAACATGTTTGATGCGTCGTTATATAGTTGTTTTTGTTTTTTGGGGTTAGGATAATCATTCTTTTCTTTGATTTTACTTATACGTGGATTATCATTTTCAATTTTTGTCCCTTGTCGGGTTACTATGTGCAGGTTCTTTGTATTCATTACATCATGTTTTTTAACACACGACAAGACATTAACATTTTTCTTTTTATTAATCTTGTCGAGCATGGTGGGACAATCCTCTATTGAGTGATCTCCTACACCGTAGCTAGTACAAAACTTTAGATCAGTTCTATCCTTGTATGGACAGTCTGCGTAGTGGGGTCCTTCTAATTTGTAGCGTGTAAAGTATTGGATGGGTCATCATGGTCGATTGTCATGATTTCCATAAAATTGTCCTCGACCTCCAAACCCTCCACAATGGTTGTCGAATCGGTGCTCATATCGACGGCCTTCATATCTTTGATTATCTGGTTCATTTTGTTCATTGTTCCTTAATAAGTTATCATTGTTTTGTACGACTGCATTCATTTGGTATATTGCTTGATAGTTTTGTCGATTCTTCAATTTTAAGTGGCAGTCGGCAGTTGCACGACTTTTGACCTCACAAATTGCGCACCAATATGCTTTTTCATTTTTCATGTTATATGGCCAATCTTTCATTGTATGGTGTCCATGTTCTTGGCAAATGTCGCAGAAGCATTTTTTTTGGACAAACCAAATGTCCTGTCGACTTATGTCTTGTCGATAGTTATCCTTCGTGGGTCTGGTCATGGAGCATTTTGTGCACCAGACATCCTGATTCTTGAGGTTCAGCTCTTTCAACGATTTCTGCATGATTTCTAGTTGTTCTTTCGGCCCGGTATCGACGGGATATGCTAGGAAATATTCATCCATATCTACTTGTAGATATTTGGCAAGTGCGTCCTCATATATTTTAAATGTCTCCAAGCTTATGTGCCACCGTATTTTCTGTGATAGACCTGCAAGAAACCACTGAATTAATAATTGTTTGTCAATTACTGAGTCTAGTTCGCTGAGGAGGTATTTCCATCACTTATAATATTTTCGGACGGACTCTGCTGGTTTCTGAGATGTTGTTTTTAGCTTTTTGGTTTCCAAATGTTTTGCATCTAATGTTTTAAAGAAAGATAAGAATTGTGCCTTAATGTGAACTTTGGATGCTTGGGTATTTCTCTCAATATAAGTCATATACCAAGTCAGTGCTCTTTTTCGCAGAGCTCCAGTGAACTGCGCCATCTATCGTTCTTTGACTGTAACTTGATTTGCCTCCCATATTGACTCGTAGACAAACCACCACCCTTGCCACGGCCACCTCCCGGAGGATACAGGGACACCAACATGGGTCACAGATTAGCACATATCCCACTCTAGGGTCTTCATCACCCTCGTAGAGGGGGATATGTGCTAATCCATGACCCATGTCAATGTCGATGTCTCCTCCAAGAGGTGGCAGTGGCGGGGGTGGTGGTGGGGGTAGTGGGACATTTAGCGTACCTCATTAGTCACAGCTATTGTCGATGGAACTTTTGTTCCCATCGATAGTTTTTTTTGTTGTTTCTTCTCCTGCTAGTAGTTGGTTTGGGTCGACTTCTTCTGTCGATGTCCAGTTGCACTGATGTGCTTTCCAGTCTAACTATTCTGTTTCTTGTAAATCTATGTTTGGTAGGGGGGGTGCTCCTTCATGTGTCGGGTAGAGCAAGTGGATACCTTAGTTGGACGGGTATGCTTGGAGTGTTACCCAATTTATTTCCTTTGGTCGATGGATTACTAAATGATTATCATCATTTACTTCATCATCTAGTTGGGTCCATACACCAAACTCACCAACTCTTAGTCGCAGGTCTTCTTCGACAATGGCCTGAATTCAGATACTCGGATTCGTCGGAGACAGAGGTCTTACCTCCTGGGGAATTTCTAGTTGGAGAGATTCTCTCTGCTCTATCCAAAAATATTCTTCCATGGGTGATGCTTCTTCCTCTATGCCTTCTTCTTGTTGGTCATGATCTGACTCTAGCGGATTTCCTTGTTCTATCACCCTGATGGCCATTCCTCTTTGTGACATGCTAGATTGCTGTCTTCTCTCTTCCCTTATTTTCTTCCTCTTCTCTCTTTCTAGGTTCTGCAAGTCTGACATACTTTTATGTGTCATTGTTCGTTCGATTTTTCATTTTTGGTCATGGTATTTTCTTCAGTCGACTAGAATCCTTTTTACTCTACCCCAACACATGACTAGCTACGCCCCCATAGCCTACCCGACACTTTATAAATCTTAGATAGTTCTGTTTATTTGGTTAGGAAGTACTCCCACTCCCTTTTGGCGATGAATTTTTCCCCCTTCTTCTATTTCTCAGCCCAGTTAGAATTTGGTGGCGGTTTGCATAGTGATGGACGAGGCTCTACGATATGGCCCACTTCCTTCTCGATTATGAATTTGAACAAAAGGGTCGGTAAGGAGCAAAGGAACTGTTCAGTGAGGTATGTATAAAACCTTTTCTCAATGATTTCGAATGAAACTCTTTCCTCCATGACTAGTTCTTCGCAGAATTCGTCTGTAGTTGTGAACAATCTGTAGTTTTTTTTGTTCATCCACCTTGAATCAGTTTCTCTAGTAGTTCTTGATCTTTAGTTGCTTTTGGATTTTTCATCCAGAAGTTTTTTCAAAAGCTGAGGTACCGACTCTACAAACTTCTCATGTGTTTTAGTGAAGAATTTATCCTTCGCCTCAGTAATGGTCAATCTGTTTCTTCTTGCGTAGTTTTGCAAATAATTTGCTATCTTACGCTCCCACCAATTCTTAATCTCTTGCTCTGATATCATCTACTTATGGTCATTAGGTCCGTATATGTACTACCGGAAATAGAACCAATGTTGTAATCTCACAGATCACATAAGGTTACCAATAATACACATAGAAACATATAATCATAATAGACACAAGAGACAAGAATAGGTAATGAAGTAACATATTATATTATAGCATTACATGAGGGTCCATACATATACAAAAACTGAACCAGGTTCTCATCAGGCTCAACAACCTAATATATATGATTACAAATAGTTACAAGTAACTACCTGTTGGTTAATTCAACCAACATGACTTATGCGGCCAACCTAATCTCTGATTTGTAGGCTATTCGACTAGTTGGCTCATCGACTAGCGCTTCCAACACCTAGCTAGTTCTCATCGAAGTCAAAAAGTGAATTTTACATGTAGATTAATTTTCATCATTGGAGACAACACCTCACAAACATTCACCTAATCGTCTAGATAAAATTAACGGTAGCGCTAGGTCTAAAATTGTGTAGAAATTTGAGTGATAGGTTAGTGACGTGTTCGGGCATCGTAAAACGTAGGAGTTGTTGTTACTTGTCCGTACTACAACCTAGGACTCATGCGGTTCTTCCACGTACCATCGGTATATCAAATGACCTTTCACGTAGCCTTGAGGTATATAGAAAGGTACTTGACATACTCGATTGCATATCGAAAGGCCCCTTGTGAACAGTTGTGCATTAGACAACACTACTACAGATTTGAGCTCTCACGTACCTTGTGTATATCGGGAGACCCTACTAGGATACCCTGACCATCTGAGAAAAACCCTTTTGCTGTCTTGTGTGGAGCAATACATCGAAAACAACATTCAGGGATATTATTACGCATGTACCCCTAAGGTATATCGCGAGTTGCACCTAGTTGACAATCTTGGTGAGAGACCGAATATTCTGAACCCGTCCTATCACTTAAGTCTTCTTGTAACCTTTAGCTCTGCATAGGTTTTGTTTGTGTGCTTTTATCTTTTTTACCTAGATTAGAAAAATTTGGCCACCACCATGGTTGAGCAACTTGGGAGATGTCATTCTCGTAGATTGCAGGGTTTACCTCCTGACTCTCCTCCTACCATGGAAGGAAAAGAAGAGGTAACCATGGAACAACCAGCTTTGCTAATGTTCTCATAGGAACTACCTTAGCTAGTGAACCAAAGATGATTTCGTTGTTTATACAAATCCTTTGGTTCAATTGCCTCTTGCAGCTGATGCTTATGTGCATTCACCGTTGGAAGGCCATGTCGATACTCCTACTCCACTAGATTATGGCCCGGATGCCCCTTTTTGGAGGAATTCTATGGGCTAAGCTATTTCTGAATTCGGGGTTATTAGACCTTCACTAGGGAACCATCCTTTAGGAGAAGAGGAACATAGAAGAATTAATGCATCTCTCGATCGAGCTTGTAACTTTTCAGAGAGAGTAGAAAGAATCATTCCTCCACCTGTGTCTCGTTATGAAACTATGTGGGCTCGTTTACCCTATAATAAAGACCCTTAGCCTTTATCTAAAATTAAACCTTCTTCTCAAAGTCATCCAACCTATGGTGAGACTTCTCGCAACCCATGGCCTAATGGATATCATTCACTAGCTCAAGGTCCTATTGAAGAAGTTCCATTTCAAGGTAATCCAGGTCCAAATGAAAATACTACAATTTCACATCCTGACCCTGTTACTAGGCCTTCCATACTAATGATGGTTGGGGGCAAATCCACAAATCAAGTAATGTCAGCAAATTCTAACGGCGAGGGGCAACCCTCGGCGTGAGTTACGCCATCTGTTAGTGGAATTATTGCTAGTTCAGGACAAGTTGTAGCTGTAGCACAACCTACAGTAGTGATCCCTTCTACCAATACCAATGTTGTCCTCCCCCCATCTAGTTCAGGCCAACCCTTAGGGGTGCAACCTGTCAATAATCCAGCTTCTTGGGGATATAGTTATCCAGGAACTCAACCAGCTACGGCTAATCAAGTTTATCAACAACCACCGCCTGGAGGACCACCACCACCACCTCCTGGAGGGCCAGAAAAAGCATCCTTATGCTGTTAGTTTGAAGTCTGAATCAGAGGAAAAGTAGAGTTAACTTATGGTTGGAGAGGTCTTCATAGTCAGGAGATTGTAGACATTCTTGTTGAGATCGAAGCCATCGATATCAAGGATTTTTGGTTGTACTTCTTTCTCATCCATATATTAATACAAAGACATTTCCATTTCCTATATTTGATTGTATTGATTGTAATTAGATATTATTGGATTCCTTGATCACCAATATGAATAATCATTTATCATGATGCTTTCATCCCTTTTGTTTGTCTTGTGATCTATCTTACAGGTACTCAACCATTGCAAGGAGTTTTGGGAAGAGGACAAGCGGATACAAGGTTGAGGTATATTGTCTCTCATGTTAGTTGATTTGATTATTTAAGGGAAGGATATGTTGCTGTGTCTTTTTGTTTTGTAGTTGTGACTTACATTGCAGAGGAACAACTAGCAGTGTCCACACTGGTTGAGAATTCCTGATAATAAAATTGGTGACTCTGCTGGTTGATTTGACGGAGTGGCGATTTGATTTTGTTTCTTAGAATATTTTTCTGCCATTTGTGTTTGAACTGAACCAAGTATGCCATCAGCAGGTGGTTCAGTTGCAAGTCTTGATGGATCTATTGTGGGTCGAGGAACATGGGGAATCAAATCATATAGAGGACCTGACTGGGAATAAACCAAGTCTAGGTACTAAGCGTAGATAATATCTTGCTCCTTAGTAACAACACCTCCCATGGAAACATCTATAGCAATAGGTCGAAGTAATGACTTTGTAAACCAATCAACGAGCAACTGAATAGGAAGAGGGGCCTTAATTAACCTTCGTCTTCATCTCCATTCATGGATATGATCGGAGATGTGAGTTGATGTGGTTTGTCGAAGTGAAGTCAAAAGTTTTGTATCTATTTCATATTGGATTGGAAATTGAAAGTGTGTTAAAAACACCATTATTAAGGCATTGAAGTCCCAAAAAGAGTGTCGTGGTAACTTGATGTACCACTTTGCGGCAATACCGGTGAGGGCTCTTTGTAAAAGCCATAGACGGATTGAGCCATCCATCAAATAATTGGATGGACACCATAAGTGAAATGTCATCACATGGTTTTTTGGATCTTCACCAAGTTTACCATAAAACTTGGGTATATCAGAAGGCAGCTTTATAGGAATGGTAGGCCAAGCAGGTCATGATGGATAGGTCATTTATCAATTTGGACAAGTTTGGCAGATCTAAAGTTGCTAGAAATGGCAGTTGTTCATTTGGTTACAGATATTGGTAGTACTAGTATGGAATTTGCCGAACAGTAGGACCAAATGTAGATTGATAGATGGGTATGGATGATGCCCCCGAAGCTTGTTGAAAAGGTTGTTTATTTCCATAATTTCCATGAGGAGGTGGGCCACCCAAGGGAGGGGGTCCTCTGGAAGGTGAGTGCCTCTTTTAGTTCTTATGAGTCCAAAGAGGGTAACAAACACTCGTTAAAGCTCATCAAATGACGAGTCCATTCTCATATTTTTCATGAACCTGAGAAAGGAGGGGTTTGTTCCCAAAAGAGTTTCTTTCATCATTTGATTTTACGAGTCCGATGAAAGTAAAATCATTTGTTGTTTCATATTTAGAGAGTTTGAAATGACTAAGAAGACTCCAAAAGGTCCTTTTTTGTAAATAAGTCCAGTCGATCCAAAAAAGAGATAACCTACCCTCGACTAGTCGACCGTTATGATTCTTTTACAAGTGTGAACGCAACAAGTTCGCTTGCCAATCTTTTGTGTTTCGAGGAGACTGAAAATAGCTTAAATATAACTCCCAAACTAGGTTCCTTTTTCACAATCCACTTTTAACGAGTTTGAAAAAGTGAAAAAGTATACTCGACACCTTTCTAATGGATTTTTTTAATGAGCATGTAAAAAGTGTAAAATGATGCTCAGTACTTTTTAAGCTTTGCTCTAAGCTCGAAAAAGACAAAAATAGCTTCCATCATAACCATTAACCAATACTTTCCTGAAAAAACTCAAAAAACACCATTAAAATCCATTTTCCCAAAACTATAGAAAGTGAAAACTAAAACCCACTTTTAATAAAGTAATTTGGACTTCAAAAATAAATAAATTACAATGCATTTTTGAAAACTTCAAATATTCTATAAATAGAAAGGGTAGGTAATATATTTTTACCATTTGTTTTTAACCATTGGTGAGTTTTGGTAGTTGGCTTTGATAGCAAGAGTTCCCTCGGGTGATTTTGCAAGGGTGCTTCAACACATTGTTCTTCATTCTCCTTGGAAGAGGTAAGCACTTGATTCTTTCCCCTTCTATGCTTAACGAATGTCATTTAACTTGTTTTCATTGTTTAAATTCATGTTCCTAAAATGGTTTTTTATAGTTTAAAAACAAGATAGAAGGTAGATTTATATTTTGAAATGGTAGGGTGGGATTAACCCTCCCAATAGGGGTTTCTAGTTGTATTATAAGGAAAACGTTTCTTCCCCGTAGGGTTTTTGGTTGTCGGGTAGAGCTACCGGTGGCGCTCTATCCACAGCAAATAGGCACTCAACGCTCTGTGAGCCACAGGAAGCAGCACCATTGCAGGGAAAAGGAAAAAACCAAAAACCCTAACCTACCAAAAACAAATTTTCATGTTTTCTTCTTGCTTTGCAATTTGTCATTTCAATTGTTTTTCTTCCTTTTAGCCATGATATCTTTTTCTAATTACAAATTTGCGTGTAACAAGTACATCATGGTGATTTGGCAGGAAAGGGAACATGAAGTCCCAGATAACTAGACGGCTAATGATCCAACCACCATTGAGGCTCTACGAAACTATGGGATTCTAAAGTATTTTCGGATACTCGGTATGAAAGAACATGTCCGATTGCTAGAGTACATCATAGACATGTGGGATCTCAACCAGGAGAATTTTGTGGTGGGAGTCCATATCCTACCCATAGAGGTTGAGGATATTTATTTTTTGACCGGTTTATCTATGAGGGGAAGCTCAGTAGTGCTATCTGGAGCACGAGGAGGGGAAGGATCTTTGGATGATATTATTGTTCAGAATTGCTCACTAGGTATAGAGTCCCAATCAGGGAAGCTACAAATCAAGTCTCTAGTAGATATTCCCTTGAGGACAGTGGTGTATACTATCGGCAAGGTGGCCTGTACTAGGGCTCCCTACCTTACCAACATATCACATATGCTATATGCTTTGCAGTGCATGGATCCCACCATCTTCAACTGGTGTGAAGGCATGCTGGTGTGTTTGAAGAGTCAATTAATCAAGTGCAAAAGAGGAACGCTGAAGAAATTTGGCTATAGAGTAGTGGTAGTGTTCTTTATCTTATAGCGGGTACCTCACATGAGACCATAGGTGGCCATTACTAGGCTTGAGCTTGAGGATCCAAGATGCTTGCAGGGGTTACAACTATGCCTCAATGGAAGGTTACCTCACTTTCAACATGAGTTTACATCATTGGCTCTTGATTGAAAAATCTCATCGGGTGTTTGAATCCAAGTCCTTTATTCACATTCGATGGTATGTATTGAGATACCTTGGGAATCATTGACATCAATGGTGATTTCCCTAGTACTTGTTAACAGTTTACATCATTGACTGGTAATCAAGTGGTTTCTACCATGTTCGACATTAAGACATTGTAATCACATGGTTAGATTCGTATTGTTTGGGATCAGAATGAATACCCTGAGTGGTTAGGCTTTCCCATCATCATTGCCTATGCTCAGGTTACGTTTGGAGATCATTTAGATTCATGACATGGATCCACATTGTATGTTTGGTGGTTGTGTCTCATATTGAGGTTGAGAGACATGGATCTACTTTGTATATTCTGTAGCTATGTCCTAATTCTCATATCAATTATTCATGGATCTACAGTGTATTATTGGTAGCCATGAAGTGGTCATCGTCATAGATTTGCAATGTATTGGTCCACAACTATGATTGGTTTGGATGAGGTCAGTTACTGGTCCTGTATGAGTTTGTCTCTCTTTGCCTTTGTATTAGACTAAAAACTTGCAAACTATTTCACCTATCACTTCCTTCTAGCTTGATACTTTGGGGGGCATTCTGTTGCACTTGGAAATCTCACCTTGCTTATCAGCCTCCATGAGAATTTCACTCTACCTTTCAACCTCCCAGAAATCCTGGCTTGATTCAGCTTGGTCACTTTTTTCCTAGACCTAGAAGGGGCGGTGCCTTTATGTTTTTTGCATAGAGAATCGGCGACGCTTGTCACAGTTGATCAATAAGCGCCGTTTTCTCCTTCCTTTGGCAAAAACCTAGATAGACGCTTATAACAGTTTTTCTAAGAGTGCCAATGGTCAGTAAATGAGAAAAAAAGATGTTTCTAGAAGCTTCGATGTGGAAACCTCCATGGGGTTAGTTCCTATATGCTTGGGAGAGGTGGCATTTGCCTTCTTCACCTATAGGGATCCCATCCTATCCTTTTTCCAAGTCATCTCTTGAGTTCTAGGCCTATAAATGAAGCCTTCATGATGAGAGTGAGGAAGGACTATGGTACTATTATGTTGGTGCAATTTCTAAATGATCCCTATCATTCTATGGAGGCTTGTATTTGTCCTGGATTGTTGGATGGAAGATTGCAGCGTTAAGGCTAGGTTGTGATGTTCCTTCTCATTGTAATTATATGTATCTCCTTGATTACATTAATACAAATCTCTTTCCATAACTGTTATCGTGTTAATAATGTTTAGAGATTTCTTCATTAACTGTTAGCTTAGATAAATTATATGTTTGGATACACATATACTATTTTCTTGTTTCCACTTGCTTGACAGGGTTTTGCGTCTAAAGATCTGAATATTCTGGAGCTTGGATCAACAAAGAGAGAAAAGGATTTGCATATTACAGGTAAGCGATCTATTTGTTACTTTGTATTTCCATTTGATATTGGAAAGTAGATTGTATTCTGTACTTGATTTGTTATAGATCCACTTGGACTAGGGAGATATGGCTTGATTCCGATTGAGTAGATTTATCCAATAACACCTTTCCAATAATGACCCTATACAAACCTTTGTTGCACAACACAATATGCATATCAACCCTCCAATCAAGATATTTGAAGTGTGTGAGGATCCTGGGTGTCAAGGATGTTGAATTCTCCATCTTGCAGCTTCAAGGGCAACTCAATTCTTTGGAATTCTTTAATTACCTGCAAAAAACCAATTCAATCACTCTCTACTTCGACATGTGCACATTCTCTAGGTCCATCACACCTGACTAGACTTCTGTGGACAAAATCTAGAGGAAGCAAGGCAAAAATACTAGGAATTATGTGGAACCCAATAGCTGCTGGTGCATTAATAAAAGTTTCTGAGGATTGAAGTTGGCCTGATCACCTTCTCTGATACCATGTTTAATTTATCAAAGATTAGGATCTCCGGGATTTTGGTTGAACCTTAATGTGAAATAAGTTAGAAGAAGGAAGAATAAATTCAGTATAATGATCAAACAATCATGGTGGAAATTGAACAGTCAAGAGACAAAATTGGTCAACATAACATTATTCTCCTTATCATTAATTGGTATGTAATGCATCCATGATACAAATAAGTAAATTTGAATCCACTAGGTGTGATTTGAATTCCAGAACTTGGACTGACTCCATATATCACTAATTTTGGAAAAACACCATTGTAGATTGACTAGTACAACTCTGAACAACTGAATCAGTTCACAATCAGTCACAATCAGTTGAATGAGCAAGGTAGGTGAGAAAAGGTGCCTAACTCCCTTACATCAAGAAAATGTGGCACTAGTCTAACTGAAGATGAACTAATTGATTCCCATCAGAGGACTCAATGATAATTCAACACAAACTAACCGATTCCCAGGACTCAATGCGGGTTCCTAAATGATAAGGATTGGCCTTTAAAGCTCCTAAACTCATGAAAAATGGTGCATCAGGTGGTAGGTGGGACCCAAATGAGTTCCCCATGGCAATAATGAAGTGGAAACATAATCCTAAGCTAGGAAATGACATTTAAACTATGGTGGTTAAGGGAGGATTATTAATTAATCTTAACACCACCCCTTAATACAAACTTGAAAAACCTGGGCCCTGACAACTGATACCAAAGGTCACCCATACAATCTAATGCAAAAAAGTATTTCTCAATAAACTGAGGAAATAGGGAAACCCTCATGGGAAATCCCCACCTAAAAAATGAACAGTAGGGACCTGGATCAATATTTTACACAAAGAGAAAAATTTCTCTTGAGTAAAAAACTTTGTGAATTTTTTTTGAATTCTGCACCTATGTAGAATATTAATGCAGTGTGATGGTCCTTGTGTGCACTAGTTCCCTGGTACAGTGCATGTGAACCTCTCCACCTTCTTCCAATCCAATGTCAGATAGGAAAAGAAATGTTGTTGCTTTTTCTTCCAACCTCACATCTTTCGAACCTCTCTGACAATATGGAAGAGTTGAACTTGGGATGCCATGACCTGGGGCCTTGCTTGAGCCCATACAATGGTTAGCTTGAATTTCAAGAGATAATCTTCAGTGTACCCCTTAGGATTTTCCATGTAGATATATTCTTCCAATTTACCATGTAGAAAGTTACTTTTATCTCTTCTTTTTGGAGGAAGAGAGACATGATCCAATGTCTCGTTGTTCTTCAGTGAGAAGAACTGTTGATCAGACCTCACCATCATGTAACATATCTCTGGGAGTTTATAAAACCTCCCTAGGAGAATTTGATTTGCACGACATAGCACAAGTCTCTCATCTTGAAACTGAGATATTGTTCTCCTCTTGTTAGATGAATTTCCAGCCATGTTCCCAACAACCTCAATGACTTTTTGAGCCCATTTAGTCCTAGTATTGGGAGTAGGGACTAGATCAAGATACGAATCTGATTGAACTTCATCTTGAATTCAAAAAATTGATTCAACCTGGTCCTCTTCTTCGAATTCTGAATCTGAAACATTAATGGAAACATCATCATATGCAAAAGGTTTAGGTAGAATGAATTTACCTTCCCTTTTAAATGGCAGTTGATATTGCACTAGATTTGAGTATGGAAAAAAGGTGATAACTCATATGCCTTGTAGGTATGGCTTGCAAGACCTTTCACTATCTGCTTCCTAGTAGAGATATCTGAGATCTCCATTGAGTCAAGATCAAATACAACTCGTTTTGGTGAGCCTGTATGAGTCATCTGATATATAGACAACAAATTTGTTGCTAAGGAGGGCACATAGAGGACATTCTTGAACACTTCATGCTAAAATTTGATTGAACCTTCTCTTCATCTTGGATTTGAGTGTAATCTCCCATGCGAATAATTGGACCATCAGTAATTTTTAATGAAGATAATGATTCGTTGGGTGAAACCATGTGATTGGAGGCTCGTGAATCAATGAGGAAGGCATGATATTTTGAAAATCCGGCCTTCAATGCATGGAATCTCTCATGATATTCAGTCTTGTCTTCATAATCAACCTTCCTTCTACTTTCAGGGAGGGCAATATTATGCTATTCAAGGAGTCTTGAAATCTATTATATGGTCTTTTTCATACAACCTTTCTCTATATGGTTTCCTTTCTTACAGTAGGAGCACTTGCCCTTGTCAAACCTCTCATGTTTTTCCTTCTTAGAGCTAGAGGCTCCTTTGATGGATCAAGATCTTCCTTTGGTTTGAATTCAGTGTTCGTCTTGTCCTTTCCTTTCTGCTTCCTCTTTTCTTGCACATTCAGTGTCTCCCCAACCAAAAGAGATTGATTTTTGGAGGCTTTGAGGGATCCCATCTATATTATCTTATCTTATCCCCAAATAAGATATTATGTGAAGGAATCAAGTGACGACATTTTCCAATTTTGAGTTGTCAGTCTCTCGGAGTGAAAGGTGGATACGAACAGTGATAATTCTGGGCCAATTTTTCTTAGAATAGAGAGCACCAATTGCTCATCCTTCTTGTCAATCCCACACTACTTGCACTGCATGACCAAGGATTTGAATTTGGAGAAGAATTGCTAGATGATTTCGAAGTTGCTGGGTTGAAGAGAAATCAACTCATTCTCCAGAATATGGCCTCTCAGCTCAGCCTGCTTGCCAAATAGATATTTGAGCTTCTGCCAATTCGGAGTGTTTAATCCATCAGGATGGAAGAGTAAATCCCTAGCGATATGAATTCACATGAAGCCAAATGATTCATCCAACTTGTTCAGATACTTCGATTTCTGAAGAGGTTGTAGGGGTTCAACCTCCTTTCCCACAGTGACCTTGTACAAACCTTTGTTGCAAAACACAATCTGAATATCATCCCTCCAATCAAGATAGTTGAAGTGTGTCAGGATCCTAGGTGTCAAGGATGCTGAATTCTCCATCTTGCAGCTTTAGGGGAAACACAATTCTTTTGAATTCTTCAATTACCTACAAAAAATAGTTCAATTTGAAGGCAAACCAATTCAATCACTCTCTACTTTGACATGCGCACACTCTTTGGGTGCATCACACCTGGCTAGAATTCTCTAGACAAAATCCGGAGGGAGAAAGGAAGAAATACCAAGAATTATGTGGAACCCAATTGCTTCTCATGCATCAATGTAATTTTTCAAGGATTGAAGTTGGCCTGATCACCTACTATGATACCATGTTTAATTTAGAAAAGCTTAGGATCTTCAGGCTTTTGGTTGAACCTCACTCTGAAATAATTTAGAATAAGGAAGAATAAATTTAGTACAATGATCAAATAATCATGGTGGAAATTGGACAATCAAGAGACAAAATTGGCTAGCATAACATTAATCTCATTATCATTAATTGGTACATAATACACCCATGATACAAATAATGAAATTCAAATCCACTAGGTGTGATTCAAATTCCATAGCTTGGACCGAATCCAAAGATCACTAATTGTGGAAACACACCAATGGATACCAGGGATAATTTTAAGAACACCCCTGGAATTTATATGTATAATAAATGGGCGAATCTCCCTAATATATAGGAAACGTTGAAGGAGAATTTATCAATAATATAACATGTACATGTAATTATGTGGCTAATCTTTCATTTATTATAGAATCTTGTAAAAGCTTGGCGAACCTTTCAATAAATTATAAGATATTGTGAAATCTTGGCGAATATTTCATTGAATTATAAAACTATTGTAAAAACTTGACAAATATTTCATTAAATTATAAAAACTTGTAACGTCTTGGTGAATCTTTTGCTATGAAGACTCAATGTTTGATTCTATAGATTACTAAGGTAGTGCAACAGAATAGCATATACCAGAGCTTGACTCTCTCGACTCCTAGACCCTCAAATGAAAAAATGCATGAATACGGAGAGGAGGGATTTATTTATACATTTCACAGGAAATATTGAGTCAATCACAACTGGAGGTTACGGTGAAACAAAACTACACTAACTAGATTCAGAGTGAGTGGGGACTCCACTTTTTATCCCATCCCTTAATGGTCCAATGGACATGTGGGGACCCAAATCTTGACATACCAACAAACTGATAGAATTGAACACTTTAGACTGTGGAGTGATTATGGAACACACGAACCATTATTACAACGTGAATCTTTATCGAGACCCACAACCTTAATATAGTGTATGAATTCCTAAATAGCTTATTTTCCAAATCTCTCATTTTTAAGCTACCCTCTAAGAAAAAAAAACCTACTTATCTGTTTATAGATACAAATTCCACTATTTCCTTTCTTTTGTTGATAATAAAAATATGTATTATGTCATTTGATTTATAATTTTGAGAGTTAGAAACTTGCAACAGTTATTAGGAATAAGACCATACACTAACAATAACAAAAAACACATTAATGCATCATCATGCATATCATTAGAACTACTCTGTTAAAGACTATTTTTTTCCATATAAACTAAGGAGGTATTTGCATCCATGTCCTTGAAATTTTTTCAAGCATGCAAAATGTGGTAAAATTGTTTCAACACCCTTATTGAATGCAAAATACTAGATATCAAATAACATAATGTCTACATCTCAGGTCAAACATGCACTGTACATGTTATATACAATCATGATGGAAATGAATTATTTTGTTCCAACTAAATCATATATTTATCATACATAACTAGATATGGAATAGTTAGAGGGAGTTTGGGAGTGTTTGAGAAAAAACTAGGATTTTGTCCTAGGGAAACCCCGCGCAGAGCATGCCACATAAATGCTATATGACCCCAACGAATTCTTAATATGTGACTTAGGTTGGGTTATGGGATGGATTTAAAACCTAAATAAACTTACAAAATTCTATTTTTTTTTATATGTAATGCATATCACTACAAACTGTAAACCTAGTTAAAATTAACTAGTCAAAGAGCAAGGGTATGAAAATAACAAGTAATTTCAGTTCTGTAATTTAGAATACCTGAAAATAATGTTTATAAGTGATTAATATGACATATATTAAGCCTAATATAACTCATATATACTTTTTATATCCATTACATCACATTTAGTACATAAAATTGACAAAAAGACCCATTAAATGGGCATTGAAGTACTTCTCTCATGAAAGTTCAACATGATAGCTTTCTTGGACAGAGTTATTACTGTAAAACAGAGATAATAATATGCTTATGGATATGATAATATCTGAATAACATTTGATGAGATGATCTTCTCAAATGGTGTCCAAAACTAAGCATTTGAGGCCTAGAACTAGCTCCCGACACCGATCTGAGAGCATAAGTGAAGCTTCCTACACCGGGGATCGAATTATATGGATGGATGAATGGATTTTATTAAAGATAAATATGGATCTTATATTTCTACTCCTTGTCTCTCTGTGATCTACAATGAAGAATGAAAGGGAAGAGAAGAGAAGGGAATGGAGACTTGGGGTGCATCACCGAAGGGGACTGAGGCACACCACTCAGTAGAGGATCTTAGCTTCACTCAACACCAAAATATTAATGATAAAAAGTTGTAAAATGGAGTTGGAATACTTAATTTATAGGATTTAGTTACTTATTGAGCAATTCATCCACCTGTGGAGCAAGTAACCCACTTGCCAATCCTATCCCTAAGCCATGAGTTCACCCTCCTTGATTGGATTAACATGTTTGGTTTGAAAATGATGTTTCCTTGTTTGTATGATGATGATGATGATGATGATTAACGTCCACTAAGACCAAATTTGGTCTATCATACCTTAAGAAGGAAAAGACTTGGTTTATTTTAAAATCTTGTTCCTTTGCTTAAAAAGCTTACCAAGAAGCTTTCCAAGCTCACTATAGTTTTGGAAAAAAGTTAGGAGGTTATAAAGGTTTGTATTGTAGAAAATACTATGAAAATCAGATCTAATGTGGGTGTAAGTAAGGCACTCTAAGAGAAAGTGGTTTTCATCCTCAACGCTCTTAGAAACACACAGACGAAAAACCCTTTCTTCCCATGGAGTTTTAGGAATAGACCAATGCCCTGTTTCACTATGGAGTTCATGAGAGTTCATGCAGATAAAGCTTTTAAAAGACAATTTGCAGGTTGCCCAAAATCAACAAAAACAATATGCATATAAACATAGAGAGGAAAGGACCTTTTAGGTTGATGATTTAGTGTATTTGAGGTTGCATCCATACAAACAAAGCTAAAGCTAAAGCCAAGATACTATGGGCCCTACAAGGTAATCCAGAAGGTTGGAGAAGTAGCATATGAGTTGGAACTTCTAGAAGGGAGTGAAATTCATAATGCATTTCATGTTTCTTGTCTCAAGAAATATATCGGTCAGCAAGTTGTCATTTCAGATACACTCCCTCCTTTGGATGATGAAGGACAACTCACACTTATTTCGGAAAAGGTTTTGAAGACAAGGGAGAGAAGATTGAGGAGCAGAACAATCAAAGAATACTTGGTGCAGTGGAAGGATCTACCAAGTGAAGATGCCACATGGGAAGAGGAGAATATTTTGTAGCATCCAAATCGAAAATTGCTTGAGGACAAGTAATATTGGGTGGGGAGGATTTTAATGTCCCCATTTTAAATAATTCCATAGTAGGAAAATTCCATCAATCCTACTAGTTCCCTAGGTTGGGTGGAAACATTGGAAAGTTAATAAGGGAGCTAATAAATGGTGTTTAGACATTAGAAGGAATAAATTTTTATTTAATGGAGTTAATTAAATGAATGCAAGTGAAAAATGAAATGGCTATGGAGAATGGAGACACATGGAGACTATGAGGCCCACTCAAGCTAGAATTCCTATGTTAAATGGCATCCTCCTCTTGCAATATCGAATATATGGGAAGCATAATGTTTTTGGATGGATTATATGGTTAATATACTTGTCCATATGCTTCATAGGACAAATTTGGGATGAATTGTAACTTACATGGGGAGAGGAAGAGCCAAATCAGACTTTCATGGACACTTGGCTAGATTCCCCTTACATTTATGATATCTATGACACCAATGATGGATATTCTATGATAGTTATGACACAAGTCAGATCTGAAGGCTGATATCTGACATATATGACATGTCAAGTCTAAATATACCATCCAATAGAGCTCTCATGTGAGTTTGGAAGCTCAATGGGTTCCTACTCAAATTTGAGGAAGGTAGAAGGCTAGGAAAGAGGGGACACATGTCAATTCATGAGCACACACCCTATTTCAGCTTGGATTAGTTTGTGGAAGGATTGGGAACCTTAAAAGGCTAATTTTTTTATAAAATACATGAAGCAACCAAGAGAATGGCCTTTTGATCATTTGTGAAATTTCTTGTTGTGAAGAGAAAGAGCTAGTGGATGACTAGTTCATGCCTTAGCCAATTTAGAGGGTGAAATATTCCCATCCTAGTTGGTTTTGGGAGATGCCAATCAGGTATTTCAAGGAGATTCAATGGATTCTTAGTTATAGGTGCAAGCTACAGCAGCTCGTGGACACATCAAAGTTCATCTTATTCTTCCTTTCATCTCAATTTAAATGATATTTAAATGATATTTAAGTTTTCTCACCATATTTAAATGATATTTTATTTAAGATCAGAAATATCTTAGGTTGAAATGCCAAGAAATATCATGTATTATTTCTCAATAATGAAGAAAAAGTGCCATTTCCCCACTACCTTGTTGTAAACTGTTGTAATCTTGATGAATTCGAATGGATGTGTAAAATATTGATTGTTTATGAATGAATGGAATTTAATTAAATAATATTATTGGTTTCTTGTTCAATAACTGAGAATTTGTGTCCATTGGGTTGAATTGCATAACCATTGGAGCAAACTACACGTCATTTCCTTAAGGGTTCAAAACTAATTTTTTATATCTGATTGAAAGAAGTGATAACAACCATGGGAGGTAGATTGGTTATGAATATGAGTATATTATAATGTATTCTACACAGCCCCTTATTTGATTTCAGAATTTGAGTGGGTTTCTCCACATTTGGGAAGCCATTTCTACCACTTACTCGGGGGGGATTTGAGCCCGAAATTGCCAATAAAATCCTCCATCTTGTTCAAAATTTAGTACAGACTTGTAGAATTGTTTGGAGGGACATAATACATCCCTAAAAATAATAATTAAGTTATTATATTATTCATACACCTTATATGAATATTTGGAAGCAATTGGGCTGATTTGGAGACCAAGAAACTAAAATTAGTAAAGAGCCAAAATTGTGAAAAAATTGGAAAATTGGGCATTTTGGTAAAAATTAAAAAAAAGGGTCATTACAAGTGGTATCAGAGCATGATCTTGGAACCTGATGTGGTCTGATATTTGTGAGGACAAGAATTCAGGGACCACCATTATATATTGAAACCCAATAGTGCTTTTTTTGAAGATGAAACTATGACTAAGGATGAAAAGGGAACCTCATATGATGGTGAGGAGCTTATCAAAATTATGGAGTCTATATTTGAAGACATGAATAAGAATATTATGAAAGGATTCGAATTGTTGGCTATCCAAATTTGGGAAAAATATATTTATTTTAAGAAAATCAAGGGGGAAAATGCATCAGCTTGCTTGAAGGAGCAAGAGGAGGAGACCCATGAACCACCTAGTTCTGAAATAGGTGAAGTAGAAGAATTAGTACATGAATAGGATTGAAATTCACTCCCAAGTGAATCTAAAAAATATGAAGAGACATCACATGAGTATGAAGAAGTTTATATTGAAAATACTGAATATGAACTTGAAGATATCCAAACACTTGATGTGGTGGAAGAGGAACTTGAATTTTCTCTTGATGAAGGTTATGCAATTTTTAAAGAAGAGCATGATTCCTCTACATTGGAACCAATACATCACAAAGGTTTCACACTTTTGAAGGAGCTGCATGATACTACCCATAGGGATACTTCCCATGATGAAAATTCTGCACTTTTTGATCAATTGGGTGAGTTAGTTCATTCTCCTACATCCTACAATTCCATGTTTTGCAGCATTAGTCTCAATGAAGTATGGGTGAAAGGGTTATTTTTTATGGTTCCACATGAGGAGTATGGAACTCATAGATTTGCTTTTTATGATGACATGGTTGGAGCACATTCTTATTCAAATTTGCAGCAGCATCCTTTGTTACTTTATGATGATACTCATCTACATGGATGCACCTATGATAGGCATTTGAGTTACTTGAAGACTCATGTTTTCTCTTGCTCAACACTTGGTTCATTTGATGTTGGAGGAACTTCATCCAACACTGGGGTGAATAGATTTATGATTGGAGAACATTTTTGTTACTAGCCACATACTTTGTTATATATTTATGATCCTCTCATTCATGGATGTATGGGTGAGACTTCTTTGAGTCATTTGAAGTCTCCTTGTTTCCCTTGCTTATTATTTGGTTCAGATTTTAGTGGACATCATTCATTCACTTCTTGGATGAAAGAATACATGGCTGAATATTTTGATGCATATCACATCCTTTTGGAGGAGAATTATAGGACATGGGATCCTCACCTATGTCATTGGAGCAGATTTGATTGGTCACTTGAAGCTTGTATGCACTTGGAAAATGGTGGTCTACTTACTTGGAGGTATAAGCACTTGCATGCCTAAGCTTGTATGCACTTGGAAAATGGTGGTCTACTTACTTGGAGGTATAAGCACTTGCATGCCTTTTTGATGAGGCACCTCCTTGATGTACTTTTTTATTATGTTGTTATGTACTTTGATGATATATATTATGTATTCATGATGTTTGGAAGAATGTGTACAAGAAAATGGGATCCTGGAATTCTCTTTCCAAATGGTATGGGTTGTAGAGCACTCTTAATTGTTGGAGTGCAATACAAGAAACACCTAGAGTTTGTGTTGAAAAATTTGCAAGAATAGTATTTGTATGCTAAGATGTATAAATGTGAATTTGGGATGAAGAAATATTATATCTTGGGAAAATTATTGGGAAATATGGAGTGAAAGTGCAAATGGAAAAGATCAGGGCTATCTTAGAATGGCCATCACCAAAAAACATCACAGAAGTTCATTGGAATATGTACATACTACAGAAAATTTGTGAAAGGGTTCTCCAAGTTGACTTCTCCACTCATTGATTTGACTAATAAGGATTGCATATATGTGGTAGTGGATAGATTGAATAAGGTTTCTCATTTACTTGCTGTTACATCCTCTTTTAGTGCTACACAAGTGGCTGACCTTTTTTCAAAGAAATCTTCAGATTGCATGGGCTCCCCAAGAGCATTGTGAGTGATATAGATGGTAGATTCATGAGTTATTTTTGGCAAGAAAATTTTCAAGATTGGTGGGAACTCATTTGAATCCAAGTACAAGATACCATCCCCAAACCGATGGACAAACAGTACGTGTGAATAAATGGTTGGAAGGGTACCTCCGAAACTATGTGGGAGAACATCAAAAAGCTTGGACAACATGGCTACACTTAGGTGAGTTTTGTTACAACACCAGCTTTCACATGTCAATAGGGATGTCTCCTCTCATGAATTATATGGTGATGATGCACTTACATTTACTGATATGATATTTGGTGATAGTAGAGCTCCAAAATCTAAATATTGGGTGGAAGAAAGCCAACAAATTTCAAAGCTTTTAAAAGACAATTTGTAGGTTGCCCAAAATCAACAAAAACAATATGCAGATAAACATAGAGAGGAAAGGACCTTTCAGGTTGATGATTTAGTGTATTTGAGGTTGTATCCATACAAACAAACATCTCTCAAAAGGAATGGAGCAAAAAAACTAAAGCCAAGATACTATGGGCCCTACAAGGTAATCTAGAAGATTGGAGAAGTAGCATATGAGTTGGAACTTCCGGAAGGGAGTAAAATTCATAATGTATTTCATGTTTCTTGTCTCAAGAAATATATTGGTTAGCAAGTTGTCATTTCATATAAACTCCCTCCCTTGGATGATGAAGGGAAACTCACACTTATTCCAGAAAAGGTTTTGAAGACAAGGGAGAGAAGATTGAGGAGCAGAACAATCAAAGAATACTTGATGCAGTGGAAGGATCTACCAAGTGAAGATGCCACATGGGAAGAGGAGAATATTTTACAGCATAAAAATAGGAAATTTCTCTAGGACAAGAAATATTGGGTGGGGAGGACTCTAATGTCCCCATTTTAAATAATTGAATAGCAGGAAAATTCCATCAATCCTACTAGTTCCCTAGGTTGGGTGGAAACATTCGAAAGTTAATAAGGGAGCTAATAAATGGTGTTTATACATTAGAAGGAATGACTATTTATTCAATGGAGTTAATTAAGTTAATTCAAGTGAAAAATGAAATGGCTATGGAGAATGGAGACACATGGAGACTATGGGGCCCACTTAAGCTAGAATTCCTATGTTAAATGGCATCCTCCTCTTGCAATCTCGAATCTATGGGAAACCTAATGTTTTTGGATGGATTATAAGGTTAATATAATTGTCAATATGCTTCATAGGTATAATTTGGGATGAATTGTAACTTACATGGCGAGAGGAAGAGCCAAATGGGGGTTTCATGGACACTTGGCTAGATTCCCCTTCCATTTATGACATCTATGACACCAATGATGGAGATTCTATGATAGTTATGAAAAAAATCAGATCTGAAGGCTGAAATATGACATATATGACATGTCAAGTTGAAATATACCATCCAATAGAGCTCTCATGCGATTTTGGGAATCTCAATGGGTTCCTACTCAAATTTGGGGAAGGTGGAAGGCTATGAAAGAGGGGACACATGTCAATTCATGAGCACACACCCTAATTCAACTTGGATTGAGTTTGTGGATGGATTGGGAACCTTATAAGGCTAAGGAAGTTTATAAAATATAGGAATCAACCAAGAGAATGTCCTTTTGATCATTTGTGAAATTTCTTGTTGTGAAGAGAGAGAGCTAGTGGAAGACTAGTTCATGCCTTAGCCAATTTCAAGGGTGAAAGATTCTCATCCTAGTTGGTGTTGGGAGAGGCCACTCAGGTATTTGAAGGAGATTCAATGGAGTCTTAGTTATAGTTTCAAGCTACATTAGCTCATGTACACATCAAATTTCAGCTTGTTCTTCCTTTCATTTCAAGTTTTCTCACCATATTTCAGCTCCATGGAGTGAGGCGCACTTGGTGAGATATTCATCTGCTTGAGGGAGATTATCATACTCCATTATTTTGTATTCTGATGTAAATGATCTGATATTTAAGTTCAGAAATATCTCAGGTCAAAAGGATAAGAAATCTCATGTATTATTGCTCAATAATGAAGAAACAATGCCATTTCCCCACTACCTTGTTGTAAACTATTGTAATCTTGATGAATTCTAATGGATGTGTAAATTATTGATGATTTATGAATGAATGGAATATAATTAAAGAAAATTAGGGGTTTGATTCTCATTAACTGACAATTTGTGGCCATTGGGTCAAATTGCATAACAATTGGAGCAAACTACACCTCATTTCCCCAAGGGTCCAAAACTAGTTTTTTTATATATGATTGAAAGAAGTGATAAAATACATGGGATGTCAATTGGTTATGCATATGAGTATCTGATAATGTATTATAAACATCCCCTGCTTCAATTTCAGAATTCAAGTGGTTTTCTGCACATTTGGGAAGGCATTTCTACCACTTACCCGGGGGGGATTTGAGCCCAAAATTGCCAATAAAATCTGCTATCTTGTTCAGAATTTAGTACAAAATTGCATAAGTGTTTGTTGGAATATATTAAACCCACTCTCAACTTAGGATAAAATAATTAATCATTATTTGATTAATTATTCACCCATTAGCTTAATTAGTTGGCATCCACTTGCACCTCAAAGTCAATGCATGCCATCCATATCCTAGGAATGATTTATTTCTGATTCTGGGTTCATCTAGAATTAGTATACAGGACCATATAGCAGATTCTGCTTTTTCTGCTTTTTCCTGCTTTTTCCTTCTTTTCTATGGATAAGATAAAAGCTAGTCAACTAGGAAACTGGGAGCTTTTGTTTCCAACCCATCCTCCATTAGTTTTTATCCATTTTATAGAGTTAGCATGTTATTTCCATCACCTTGACAAATCACTCATTCTTTTTCCAACTCGTGAGGTCCTTGATAGATTTAGCAAGTGCTTTATCCACCTATGGGGGTTTGCTATATTTTAGTAAGTCAGCCTTTTTGAGCTTTATGAGTTGTTTCCATACAATTCGACTTTCCAATGAGGGAAGCACTATTTATTTACACTATTATTCATAATTATTCAATGGAAGGATACACACCAATATTCATCTCTTCATTCATGTGATTCAGTCTCTTTTCTTCTCTCTTATTTTCCTGTGTATGCTTGTGAGAATTCTTAGTAGCAAGATCTATTTCTTGTGCTTCTTCTTAGCATCATTGCACATTGAATTGATCTATTATTTCTACATGGTATCAGAGCTACAAGTTTGATCAAGTTCTATAGAGTTGAGGAGCACTTCCAGTCTCCTATCCCTCTCTGAACAAGAGCTTGTCTAGCTTACAATATTTTCTCCTAGTTTCTTTTGTAGGTTGCAGAGAGTATCTCTTAGAGAATATCAACAAATTCAATATGGATTCAAAAGTTCCTCTACTATCTCCTTTCAACTATGCTGATTGGAAGCCAAAGATGAGTGCATACTTGAAGAGGCAATGTCTCTTTGATGTTTCCATTGGTGCATTGAGTGAACCTGAGTCTTATGAAGAGAAGATTGAATGGCTAAATAATTGTGATAGAGCTTATGGAATTATGTGTTTGGGAATGTCTCCAAATATATATCATCTCATAGATTCTGCTGAATATCCATTTGAGCTTTGGAAAATTTTGGACAAAGCTTTTGGTTTGAAGGAAATTGAAGAGACATCTTTTTCTGTGTCTCTTGAAGGTGATTTTTCTTCTTGTGATACTATTGATGAAAAAGAAGTAACATATGGATCTGCTGCTGATATTGATTATGATCCTATAAACCATTCATTTTTCTCTCAATATCCTATATTAGATTCTGATATCTATGTGCCAAATCCTTCACACCTCTTGCTTACCTCTCTCATTGATGGTGCGCAACCCAGTGACTTCCAGGATGTTTGCTTTGCCACATCAAGCCTTATTTGTTTCATACCACTTACCTTACTTGATCTCATGTGCTTTAGCATATCCTTCTTTGTTCTTGGTATGAATACTCAGAGCCTTCTTGAAGATTGTGAACATCTCATTATGCCCATCCATCATTCAAATTTTTACACTTATCAGTTTTTCCTAGTTGCTCATAATTTTCCTAGTCTAGCCCTATATCCTCATGGAGCCATTGAAGACTTTGTCCTGGCTGTTCCATATGTTAATATTTCTGATATATCAGAGTTTTATCAGCCTCATATCATATCTATACAGGTGCTACATCAGATTGGAAGATTGACATGTGATCCACATCACAATTTTGCATCTATTCAGGGAATTGGGTGTGAAATAAATTGCCTTATTTTTTGTACTCTTTGGAAAGGAGTATACACAAATATCTTTTCCATTTCAGATTATGTTTGCATATCAGAGTTTGACAGTAGAAAGAATCATTTAGATAATGCTCCTACTTCATCAGTTGATGAGATACAAGGAGTCTCTCCTCTTCCTTCTTGCAGGTTCTACACTCCAGCACATGATCATGGAGTTCATGATTTCTTCAGCAATTCCTTCATCCAGAAGCAATTCAGTCAGCTCATTAAAGTGAAGATGAAGATATGTTGAAGAAATATTTCAAATTTTGTGCCTTGTCCTATCTTGAGGGAGGATTTTCCCCATGTGGTTTTTCCTCTTTCCTCACTTTTCTGGACATAATAATTGTAAAAGGGTGACCATAGCCTTGTTGCTGGGCCCTATATGCATCCATATGAATCCATATTTTTTTTCATACCATCATAAAGTCAGATTTATAGGGGGGTGTTGGAATATATTAAACCCATTCACAACTTAGGATAAAATAATTAATCATTATTTGATTAATTATTCACCCATTAGCTTAATTAGTTGGCATCCACTTGCACCTCAAAGTCAATGCATGCCATCCATATCCTAGGAATGATTTATTTTTGATTCTGGGTTCATCTAGAATTAGTATATAGGACCATATAGCATATTCTGCTTTTTTTCTGCTTTTTCTGCTTTTTCTGCTTTTCTATGGATAAGATAAAAGCTAGTCAACTAGGAAACTGGGAGCTTTTGTTTCCAACCCATCCTCCATTAGTTTTTCTCCATTTTCTAGGATTATCATGTTATTTCCATCTCCTTGAAAACTCACTCATGCTTTTTCCAACTTGTGAGGTCCTTGATAGATTTAGCAAGTGCTTTATCCACCTATGGGGGTTTGCTATATTTTGGTAAGTCAGCCTTTTTGAGCTTTATGAGTTGTTTCCATACAATTCAACTTTCCCATGAGGGAAGCACTATTTATGTACACTATTATTCATAATTATTCAATGGAAGGATACACACCAATATTCATCTCTTCATTCATGTGATTCAATCTCTTTTCTTCTCTCTTATTCTCCTGTGTATGCTTGTGAGAATTCTTAGTAGCAAGATCTATTTCCTGTGCTTCTTCTTAGCATCATTGCACATAGCATTGATCTATTATTTCTACAGTGTTGGAGGGCCATAATACATCTATGAACACAATAATTAAGTTATTATATCATTCATACACCTTCTCTGAATATTTAGAAGCATTTGGGCTGATTTGGAGACCAAGACAATAAAAATGTCAAGAGCCAAAATTGTGAAAAAAATGGAAAATTGGGCATTTTGGTAAAAATTAAAAAAATGGGTAATTACAGTTAATATTGTACAGACACAACCTGCTTCTTCTAAACACTTTTGTAGCTTATCAATGTAAATTCCAAAAAGGGTAGGGGAGAGGGGAAAACCTTGTTTAAATACAATATTACAATTTATATTTGTTGTCCACCCTTTATTATTCTTAAACTTGGAAATGACCTTTACATATAACCTTATTGCGACAAATCTCAACTCAAAAGGAACCTTAATCTCCTCTATCCTATTCCACAGGTTATTTCTAGGCACTGTATCTAAATCTTTTCTAAAATCCACAAAGCAACAAAACATGTTAGACTTATTATTACACGATTCCTTTGCAATGATCCTAAGTGTAACGAGGTGGTTCATGGTTGAATGATTCCTTCTAAAACCTGCTTGACCTTTAGCCTGCTTACCTTCCATTTCTAGCCATTCATTGATCTTATTTTCTAAGATAATACCATATAACTTAACTAAGAAATGGATAATCATAATATTTCGATAATTAGAGGGGTCATTTTTATCACCACTTTTGAAAATAGGAATAATGAGGATTTGAGTACAAGGTGTAGGAAAGCCTTTCTTGAATGTTATATTAAAGAGTTTGTGTATGTGTGGGATGAGGACATGCCCTCCAATTTTTAATATTTCTGCTTGGTAGCCTTCAATGTCTTTGGCTTTTCCAATTGCTAATCACTTAACCCCGAAATCTACATCTTCTAATGAGAAAAATTATTTCATTGTAAGAAGGGTTTGAATGTTATCTCTAATGTCCAGGGATTCATAAATCTTTTTAAGATAGAAATTCCAATCTTTTAAAGCAATTTTATTTTCTTCTTTTGTTTTGCGAGTTAGAAGTTGCCTCCGAAATTTCTTAGGATCCAACTTGGAGAGGTGTAGTATATTTTCTTGCATTTTATTTAGATCATGCCTTGTTTTTCTTTTAATTAAGGCTTTGTAGTGATTTATCTTGTCCATTTTTATCGAATCTAGTAACTTGCTTAATTTATTTTCTCGCATCTCTACACTCTTGATCATACCAAGGGTTGGTTCTACTATTGCTCATTTTAGTCGAGACTGCAATAGAGAACTTGTTAATGGACAACAAGAGGGTTGTAGAAAAAATATGGTAGAGCTTTTCTATATTCTTCATGTTAGATAAAGGAAGCAATTCATTTTTTAGATCATCGAGAAAAATGCGAGCTTTATTTTTATCGAAGATCAGGTGCTTTTGGCAATGATAGTTTTCTTCCTTGGGATCGCTATGCATGGCAATATTGAGAGTTATAATTTAAGGTCTATGATCAGAGTTGGGCTCATGGTCATTGAAGATGTTGAAATCTATTAATTTTTTGTATATAGGGATATCATATATAACATAATCTACCACACTACTTCCAAGCTCATGGATACAAGTCATCTGGCTAGAGTTTGTCCATTTTGTGAGACTGTTGCAAATGATAACATCTTAAGCAATACAAAATTTAACCAGCTTAGACACGAATAAATTTTCACCTAGATCTTCAAAACTTCTTTTGTACTTGTTAGCTAGCTCAAGGTCTTTGCTTAACCAAAGACGATTAGGGTTGGAATAGTTGCTTAAAAGACCCAGAGTGAAAATTTGCCCTCCTTGGAAAAAATAGCAAGTAAGAAGCTTAGGTAATGTTTCCATTTTGTATCCTTCAGTCCAAAATAAAAACTGCGCCCTCCTTGACTAATTTTTACTTCTTTATGTCTGGCATCTTTTCCTGTACTTTCCTTCCTTAAAAACTGCTTTCTTTTCCCTTCTTTTGACAATTTCCATCTTTTTTGACAGATTGCTTTTGCCAGTCTTTTGGAAAGTTGCTATTTTTCATCCTAGGATAGTTGGCTTGCCTAATGCACCCTCCTAACATGGCAGTCATATCCACATGTCATTATTTTCCACATTAATTAAATATTTACATAAAATAATTAGAATTATAAATTATCCTAATAGATGCCTTAGTAATCAAAATTCCTTGGGTAATTTAATTAATTCAATTTTTAACCCCTAGGTGCTTGACATGGTCAACACTTAGTTCCCTTCCAGGAAGGGGCATTACAATCCTCCCATCCAAAGTCTACTTGTCCTCAAGCAGAAGAAATCTAGGGTGCTGCAAAATTGGTTTACCCAAAGAAGTCGACCCCCCCATGTAGGAGAACTAGAACATGATACCACATAGATGAACTCATGTGAAGAAACGTTGACTTGATCCATCGAGCGAAACATGTAAAGATTCTCCAAAGACAAGAAATGCCAGGGTCCCATTGCTTGCATTTCATACCCTTTAGTGAGAATGCCTTCCAACACAACTCCTTAGACAAAAGTATGCATGGATCCCATTTCATCAATTCTAAGTATCCAAATGTTTCTTCCACTTTTGGAAATATGTCATTCCAAGGAATGCCAAGGTCCCAATGTCTCAATTGCATCCTCCCAAGCATCATTAACCACCATAAAAATTTATCATCACGAAAAATTAAATTCATGATGTGGAAATCATAACAACGCACTGAAAATTGAAAAATCCCAATGCAAAATTGGAAATCTATGAGACTTTCCCACCCAACATAAAATTATTTATGTGCTTGATGCATACCAGCATTGAAGCTCACAATTTTGTTGCTGCAATGGAATAGGTGTGAGTCCCATGTACAACCCCAATGAATATAGGCATCATCCAACAAACAAGGATGCCCAAACTGCTCACAATAACATGATGCATCACAATTATCTCTAAGAATGCAAGCAGGAAATACAAATATGTGTCTCCTCATCCAACAAGGGAATGCAATGACACTCCAACCAAAAGGTTCACACGAACAAATCCAATGGATCAAATCTATACCATTCATAAAAGGGTGCAAGCATCCATCCAAATGTGTGGATTTCCTCCACAGAGGCCACCTTGTGCAAGATATATTTCTCAACAACTTCTCTTGGAAATTTGATTTCTTAGTTTCCTTCCATTGATCATGAGCATAAATTTTCCTGCAAGAAGACTCCATGTGTGACATGTAATCTTCCACCCAATAGATATGTGGATGAATGGCATCAAGTGGCAGAAATATAATCCCATGTTGCTGCTTGGAAGGTAATGGTGCATTCATCAAGTCATAATGAACACCTATGGGAGCCTCCTGCTCCTCATGTGGCACCAACAAGGAAAATTATTTCTCCCAATTTTCATCCGAACCTGATGTGGCTGAAATAGAAGTGTGGGGTGTAGAATTGTGAATAAACTATCTGCAATAATCATCCACCCAAATTATGGATGCATCTTCTTCACCACTGGCTGATCCAACTAAGGTGAGCTCATCTGACTCTTCCATGGAGAAGAGACTCTCTCCAAAAAACAACTCCATTTTTCTTTGGAAAAGATCAAGTGCTTGGTTCTCTTCAAGCTTGTCTACACATTCTTGAATCACATGCAAAACCAAATGCATCTCATGAGATTCCTCCATATGATCAAGAATGCAATCAAACTTGTGAGGATGTTTGAGTGGTGTGTAGGAGGGTAGGTAAGATATTTGAAACTTCTCATGAAGTTTCTCTATCTCCATATTGGAATCTTGGAGTGCACATTAAATGCTCTTGAAGGAATCTTGGGTGGTCAACAATTCTTGTGTGATATTGAAAATATCTTCTTCATCCTTCAAGTATTCCCTATACAACAACTCAACAAGCTCAAGCAAACCATCTCTATTAGAAAGAAAATGGAGAAAATTACCTTTGATGCTTGTCATGGCCTTCTGAAACTTCTCCATGTCTTCCATGGATGATTTCTCCTCCAACATCCAATATATATTTTTCATCAATGCATGGGTTCCATGAAGAGTGTGTAGGTCCTCTTTGATCTTGCACTCACTCATCTTTAGTGACCCTGAAAAAAATGAAGTTCTGGATTATGAACCTCTTCTCCTTCCCTCTCTCTTGGATCAACTTCATGAAATTCCAGTGGTGATGTGGAAGTTGATCTTGGGACCCTTTCTTTAAGTGAAATCTCTATGTCACCAACATAGAGAGGTGGACATCCCTTAGTAGGCCTCTCACTGAAACTTGAGCACCCATCATTAGGTACTCTTTCAACCATGTCCAGAGTGTTTCTTATCTCTCTGGATTGTTCTTCTACAACACTGGTGGTAGGGTCAAGTGAATGAACTCCCTGATATTTTGTTGAAAAATCCTCACCAATAAGGATTTCAGTTATGTCTTCCATTGCTGCAACATATTTCTCTTTATTCTCATGGGAAAATTCTCCTTCTCCTTCACTGCATATACCTTGAATTAAATTGCGCTCCCCTTCATGGATCTTTATTTAAGCTTCCCCAATTGCAAGGCTAGGTAGTTCATGGCTCTCCTGAATGATGATAGCATGTTGTGGATTCTTAATGATGTCAAGAATCTCCTATGATGTGATTTCAAATTCATCATGATGCAAGGGAGTACAAAAATATGAACTGTGTTCATCCCTTTGCATGAGTTCTTCCTTCAAAGTTTCTAGTTCACAACCAACTGGTGGGGATTGGTCTTCCACTTCATTAGGAAGTTCAAATGATGATTTCAGATCTGATATATGTTCTTATTTTGTATATAAAAATATGCCTTATCACCATTTATAACATCACCCTCCTTTGCTCTGATTTTGTGATCACCAACAGAGAAACTAGGAGTGAATTCATCTCCCTCACATTTGTCCTTCCTTTTGTAGCCCTCATATGACGTGAAGTATTTTCATCTTCCCATGGATTAGGTGGCTGTAAGAAAACATGTATGCTTCAAAAATAAGAACTATGATCATAAATGTGCTTTATATTACCCTCTTAATGTAGGGACACTAGGGTGGCCTGCTCTTCCACCAAATTCTCTAATTAACACCCAAGTGGTGTGGCCTTGTCTTCTTCTTCATTTTGTGGCTCAAGATGTGACTGTAAATCTGGTTTATGAACTTATTTTGGATTTGATCTAAAATATGTTTCACCACCATTATATGAACCAACATACTTAGCAGTGGGCCAAATATCACTCACAAGGAAGATGGAAATGCATTCATCTTTACTCTCTTTTCCTATGCAACCACCTTGCGGTGGTTTGCACTCCACTTCATGGATCTCTGCCTCTACCTCATTTCTATTCTCCTCCAAGCAACTTGAGACTTCTTCATATTTAGTGGTACTCATGTCACAATATTTAGAAGCTCCGTTTGAAGAAAAACCAAACAAATTCATAAATCTTGAACATGCATATGGCTTTCAAGACTCTTCACCTTTGGTTCCTTCTTCTTCTTCTTTTCTCAGAGAGGTAGAAAAAATTGGTTCCTCTATGGATCCTTTTCTTCTCTTGAAAGAAAAAAATTCTGAGTGTCATGTACCAAATTTTTTATTGAGTCACAATGGCCTAATCACATTTACCATATTCATGAGAGTTTGTCAAATTGATGCTAAGGGTCAAATAATTGCCAAGCAGGAAAGTTACTAGTTTCCTAGGTTTGGGGTGGAAGCTTTGGGATTTGGAATAAGGGAGACAATAAATGATGTTTGAACAATTAGAATGTCATAAATATTTAATAAAGGATCTAAATAAATAAATACAAGGGAAAATCAAAGTGGCAATTGATCATGAAGACACATGGAGGATGTGGGATCCACACAAGCTAGATTTTCTATGCCACATGGCATCCCCCTCTTGTCATTTTGAATCCATAAGAAGTCCAAGGGTATTGGGATGATTTGTAAGGTCAATATACTTGAAATGAATCAATTAAGTTCGAATTGGAGTGGAATAGTAACTCCCATGGAAGATGAAGAGGCATTTTGGAGCTAGTGAGACACTTGGACTAGATTCCCTGTCTCTATGACAAAAATGATGAAGATGCTACAACACCTATGAAAAAAATCAGATATGAAGGATGAAATAAGACATATATGACATTTTAGGGCTAAAAATAGCTCCAAGAGGGCACTCAAGGGAGTTAGGGCAGCTAAGATGCTTCCACATGTGATTTGGTGGAAGTGGGAGACTAGGAATTGTTGTACAAGTGACATTCTTTGGAATCTCTTCTCAACTAGAGTTGGAATGCATATCTTGGAAGGAATTAGACCCATAGAGAGCTTGGAAACTTTATAAACTTTAAGAACAAATAATGAAGGCATATCTTGACCATTTGATAAATTTTCATTTGTGAATTGAGAGAGCTAGTGGATGACTAGTTTCTTGCCTTAGCCAATTTCGAGGGTGAAAGATTCCCATCCAAGTTGGTGTTTGGAGAGGCCGCTCATGTATTTCATGGATATTTAATAGAGTTTTTATTTTAATATGTAAGCTACAGGTAATATTGTGGTTCCTTATAGTGAAACACTTTCTCTCAACCATTTCTAGTTTTTATTGCATATTCTTGCTCATGGAGGGATTGCGCTTTGGGTGAGATATTGTACTCTTTGGGAGAGTTTATCCTTATATATTTATTATTTTAATAAGTTTTATATGATATTTTATTCATTATTATAAAGTATCAGGTTGAAATATCAAAGGGTTGTATGTAAAGTGACTATTAATGAGCAAACAATGACCATTTCCCCACTATATTGATGTATTCCATGGTAAAGCTGATTATTTCAAATGTAATGATTATATGATATATTTATGATTATTTGAATGTAATTTGTGAGTATTACAAGTTTTTTATTCATAAATTAAGCATTTGAGGTCATTTTAGTCAGTTTAATTGCATTTGGAGAAAATTTGGTGCCTTTTCCCCAAGGGTCGAATTAGTGATTTTGTAGCTGTTTGGGAGAGGGTCATAAAAGCCTGTATAAAATGAATAATTATGCATATGATACCTTAACAATGTCCCTTAAACATCCTCTACCTCTGTTCAAGAATTCGAGTGGTTTTTGGAGCATTTGAGAAGCCATTTCCAACATTCACCTAGGGGGAATTGGAACCCCAATTTGCTAGTAAAGACTCCTACTTTGACCATAATATTAAAAAAGTTTTAAGAAGTATTTGGAGGGTCCTAATTCATCCCTGAAAATCATATTAAATTCCTAATATTATTCATATACCCTCTTAGAGGACTTGGTAGCATTTGGGTCAATTTGGAGATCTAGACATCAAAGCTAGTCAAGGGTCGAAATTGGGGAAAAAGTGAAAAATTGGTCATTTAATAAAAAAATATTAAAAAAGGACAATAAAATGAGGCCAAAATACATACTTGAGAAAGAAATACTCCTTGAAATTCATGTATGCACCAATATTCTTTCCCAAAGTTAGTTACTCCTTGTAGCAAAAATGCATGTTTTCACATGCTTCTATCATCTTTGTCAAGTCTTTCTTAACAATGGAAGAATAAGACCTGATCTCTTATCTATCTGGTGGCCAATAGAATTCATAATATTCATGTCTTGTTAAGCCTCCATAAACATAGAGGATTTATTATTCTTCATACTGTCTGCAATACTCTTCATACTGCTCATCATAGTCATCATGAGAGTATGCCATGGTTGAAATATTCTTCTCTTGAGAGAGTAATTTCCACATGGGTGGAGGAAATTGATATGATACCACTATAATACCCATGATATGCAATTAGATCATAATATTATCTCTACTACTGATATGATTTAAATGTGAAATAAAACTTTTCAATAATACTAATCACTTTCTTTATGCAAGGAAAAACATAGGAATTACTAACAAAACTAGGAATGACAGAGGGCTACTGAAGGAAACCAAAGGAAAAGTTTGGATACAAATAGTTCATATCCCTAATAACCTGGATGTTGGGTTCTTTTAGGTTTTGAGAATCATCTATGCTGAAGTCTATTCCCATGCTTCTGGGTGTCCCAATCGGTGCAAACTGAGATTGAAGAATCACTTCCTGTCAACCAAGGCTTATGGAAGGATTAGGTGATTTGTAAGACATTTAATAGGCATATAAAAATATTTTAATATGTTTGGAATATATTTGGAATACTTAGAGGGATTTTGGGAGTGTATGGACAAAAAATAAGATTTTGGTATAGGGAAACCCTGCGTAGAGAATGCCACTCAAACATTGCATGAACCAAATGAATTATTTATATATTACTAATGTTGGGTTATCAGATGAATTTAAAACCTAAAACAACTTACATAATGCTAATTGGGTTTACATATCAGGAATAGCACTAAAAACTGTAAAACTAGTTAAAATTAATTAGTCAAAGTGAAAGGGTATGAAGATAACAAGGAATTTCGGTTCTATAATTTAGAATACCTGAAAATAATGTTTATTAGATATTAATATGAAATATAATAATCCTAATATAACTAATATATACTTGGTATAGACATTACATCACATTTAGTACATAAAACTGACAAAAAGACCCATTAAATGGGGATTGAAGTACTTCTCTCATGAAAGTTCAGCATGATAGATTTATTGGACAAATTTGTTAATGTAAAACAAAGATAAGAATATGGATATGGATATGATAAGCTATGAATAAAATTTGAAGAGCTTATCTCCTCAAATGGTGCCCAAAACTGAGCATTTGAGGCCTAGAACTAGCTCCCGACACCGATCTAAGAGCATAAGTGAAGCTTCCTTCACTGGAGCTCAAATTATATGGATGAATGATTGTTATTAAAGCTCAATATGGGCTTCTCCTTGGCTATTTTTGATCTGCAATGAAGAATGAAATGGAAGAGAAGAGAATTGAATGGAGACTTGGGGCGCATCACCCAAGGGGACTGATGCACACCACTCAGTAGAGAAGATTAGCTTCACTCAACACCGAAATTTCAATGATAAAAAGTCATGAAATGGAGTTGGAAGAATTCCTTTATAGGATTGAGTGAATTGTTGAGCAATTCATCCACCTGTTGAATGAGTAACCCACTTGCCAATCCTGTCCCTAAGACATGAGTGCACCCTCCTTGATGGGATTAGAAATTTTGGTTTGCAAATGATGTTTCATTGTTGATATAACTCAATCAAAAGTGTAAATTAACCCTCCTTGAGAAAAATAGCAAGTATGAAGCTTAGGTAATGTTTCCATGTTTGTATCCTTCAGTCCAAAATAGAAACTGCGCTCTCCTTGACTAAAGTTTCCTGCTTTATGTCTGGCATAGTTTACTGTACTTTCATTCCTTGAAAAAGACTTTGTTTTCCTTGATTTTGATAGTTTCCATATTTTTATGATAGATTGATTTTTCTAGTCTTTTGGAAAGTTTTTATTTTTCATCCTAGGAAATTTGGCTTGCCTAATGCGCCCTCCTGACATGGCACTCATTTCCACATCTCATTATTTTCCACATTAATTAAATAATTACATAAAATAATTAGAATTAGAAACTATCCTAATATATGCCTCCATAGTTTTAAATAACCATAATTCCCTAGGTAATTTAATTCATTCATTTTTAACCCCTAGGTGTTTGACAAGGTCAACACTTAATGTCCTTCCAAGAAGGGACATTTGTTAGATTTTTATCATCATTCAAGTTAACATTATATTAGGATATTTAACTGAGAGAAAAACAAGCTCAACAATCAAACACAAGAGACAATAGACACAAATATTTTCCTCGGGGAAACCATAAATGAGAAAACCCCACAACTTCCTCAGAGATAGAATCAACACCAAAAGTAAAACCCAAAAACAGTAAGATGATCTCCCGACAGTAGTAGTCTCTCTCTTGTCCCAACAACTTCTCTCTCACTCATGCACCCTAGTAAGTGAGTGTGTGTGTGATAAATAGAGAGGCCCACTCTCTATTTATATTCTTTCGTTCACTTAATGTCCACTTTAACATGTCGGCCTCACTTAAAAATTACTTACTAGAGCCGACATCTCTAGGAGAGTCTAATAACCCTAGTGCCCCAAAACTATGGGGACTTTAACCCTTGATCAAGAGGATGGTTACCCACAATGACTTTACATGACTTGTTTACATTATTGAATCTCTTGATAGGAACATCGGGGCATGACATGACTCAAATACATTACAGACACTTCCTGGAATAAACATCGGGGTACAATACATAAGATATACAAGTGAATACATTCCGAAGTTATAAATACATCAACACTCCCTCTTGACTAGGAAGGTATTCTCTCGACACAATTTATCAGCACAAGTCTTCTTCTCTGTATCATCTGGATCATCATCAAGTCCTCGTCATCTTCAAGTATTCTTCATCTTCAAGTCATCTTTATCTTGATCTAGATCATCATCACTGGATCAACATCACTAGATATGGATCATCACTCGATCTGGATCATCATCACTGGATCTGGATCATCACTCGATATGGATCATCATCACTGGATCTGGATCATCACTAGATCTGGATCATCAATGGGTTATCATCACTGGTGCTATCTCTTGATTCTTCTTGTCACAGGAATTTCTACAGAGCCAACCATTTTTCATGTTAGTTGTAGGCCTAGCCTCCATGTAGGTATTCTTCAGCGCTTATATATGACCCTAAGTCAGAATGGCCCACCCAACACTTACATATGAACTCATCTCATCAGAAAGGAATGCCATGCACTCACATCTGACCATGAGAGGAACACATCCACCATCATGTTAGAATGGCCCAGCCCTTACATCTGACCATGGGAGGGCCTAGTCTTCCCCCATGTCAGAATGGCCCGTCCCTTACATCTAACCATGGAAGGAACCAATCCTCTCACCATGTCAGAATGGCTCTCAGTCCCAGACTGAGGGTTCCTGGTAATTGACCAGGTGCCTCCATTCTCCCATAGAATGGAATCATCCCCTACATCTGACCATGGGAGGGCCCAACCTTCCCCCATGTCAGAATGACCCAGCCCTTACATATGACCATGGAAGG
The DNA here is from genome assembly GCA_001517045.1 of Pseudotsuga menziesii. NCBI lineage: Eukaryota > Viridiplantae > Streptophyta > Pinopsida > Pinales > Pinaceae > Pseudotsuga > Pseudotsuga menziesii. The sequence continues at coordinate 49,154 of LPNX011112897.1, forward strand.
AACCAATCCTCTCACCATGTCAGAATGGCTCTCAGTGCCAGATTGAGGGTTCCTGGTAACTAACCAGGTGCCTCCATTCTCCGAGAGAATGGAATCAACCTTATATCTAATCAAGTGGGATCATATCACTCAATCACATCAAAATGGCCCTGCACTTATATCTGATCATGTGAGACTACATCTCACAGTCATATTAGAATCGCCCTCAGTCCCAAAATGGCCCTCAGTCCCAGACTGAGTATTCCTGGTAACTGAATAGGTGCCTCCATTCAGAGAATGACATTCAACACTTATATCTGATCATGTGGGAACACATCCCACAGTCACCTCAGAATGGATTAGCACTCACATATGACATGGAAGGAACCAATCCTCACACCATGACAAAATGGCTCAGCCCTTGCATCTAACCATGGAAGGAACCAATCCTCTCACCATGTCAGAATGGCTCTCAACTCTAGGCTGAGTATTCCTAGTAACTGACCAGGTGCCTCCATTCTGAGAATGGCATTCAACACTTATATCTGATCATGTAGGAACCAATCCTATAGTCACCTCAGAATGGCTCAAAACTTATATATGACATGAGAGGATCTAATCCTCTCATCATGACATAATGGCTTAGCCCTTACATCTAACCATGGAAGGAACCAATCCTCTCACCATGTCAGAATGGCTCACTGACTGATCACTTCCCCTTGGAGGGAACCTCGATCTGGAGAACACCAAGATTCTCCCTGAAGTACTCAAACTTCACTCTGGCCAATGGCTTTGTCAACACATCAGCTATCTGTTTGTCCGTCCAACATACTAGAGCTTCACTACTCCTCTCTACACCATATACCTGATATAGTGATATTTGATCTCGATATGCTTCGACTTGTCATGGAACACTGGGTTCTCCGACTACTTCACACAACTCTGGCTGTTGTAGTATATACAAGTAGCATCTAACTGGAGATCAAATAAATCATACAGTAGCTTCCTTAGCCATACTGCCTCACAACTAGCTGAACAAGCTACGACCTACTTTGCTTTAGCTGTACTTAGTGCCATGCAAGACTGTTTCCTGCTAAACTAAGAGATCACACTTGATCCCATAGTGAAGCAACACCCTGAGGTGCTCTTTCTATCGATGGCACTGTCTGCCCAATCTGAATCAACATAACCTTCTAGGTTAATCTTATGATTCATCTCATACTTGAGCCCATAATCAACTGTACCCTTGAGGTGCCTCATAATATGCTTTGCAGCAATCAAGTGAACATGTCTCAGTGTTATAATAATCAACCCATAGTATTTACCCACTTAGACATTATTTCATTTATTTTGTCTTATTTGCCTAGTCCATGAGTCCCACCATGTGCAAGTTGTCAATTGCCTATCCATAGAGGTCAAAATTGCCATTATTGACTCATGGAGTGCTTTGGAAAGTCCTGGGAATCAAATCTGCTTTATTCCTGGCCTCCTAGGCACCCTTCTGCTTTTTCTGCTTTGTTGACTGCTTTTCCAGTTTTTAAAGCACATAAGGAAAGCTAGACTAGGTGAGGTGAACCTGTTTTATTCCCCTTTCATCCTCGACTCTTTCCTCCATGAAAAAGCATGTATGAGCTTCCATTTGACAACTCTTTAGCTTGCCCATGCGCCCTTGCTAATTCGTGGGGTCCTTGATAGATTTGGGATCAGCTTTTTACACCTA
>LPNX011112897.1:55259-71652 GCA_001517045.1 Pseudotsuga menziesii
AGATCTGTCAGGAATTGGCTCAAGGTGTTCACAGCAAAGCAAATATTTGGTCTCGTATTCATCAAGTACATCAAGGACCCAATCATCTGATGATACATCGTGGAATCAACCGATTCTGATGAAGCAACACTTAGTAGCTCTAGGTTTGATTCCATAGGTGTGGTCATGGACTTACAGTCCATCATCCCGAACCTCTTCAAGATCTCTACTGCATACTTCCCTTGTCCTAGAGATATTCTGCCACACCTCCATGCCTAGAAAGTAGTGCATTATATCCAAGTCCTTCATCTCAAACTCGGCAACAAGTATCCTTCTTGCAACTTCTGTCATGAACAATTCATCGACATATAACATGAGCATCACTGGTGTTCCACCTTCAACCTTGAGGAAAAGGTTGGAATCCTCTTTACTCTCAGTAAATCCTAGAGTCACCAGCAAGCTATCCATATTGTCGTACCATGTCAAACCTCAGGATATTTTGTAGTCACTCCCTTTGAAGTGAAGCATCATACTCCCTCTGTCTTTCGTACTCTATGCACTCTTTTCGTGAGAAGCCTCATGCTGCGAATCTTGCCTTGTATCCCACGATGTTTTCATCTACTGCATGAGCTACTTACCCATCACATGCATATTAGTAGTATACTGTCATTAATGCAAACATTCTATCATGCATAATACATCAACTAGATATAAACAAATGCATAACAAAAATAGTATCATAAAATGAAAATTGAATATTTATCTTTATTTTGTTTCGTGGGTAGACTCCTTCTTTTAGTTTCATCATCTTCTTCATTCATAACAGCATCATTTCTTATCCAAATGCTCAAGATGGATAAGAGGCTCTTCAAGAATTGAGTCCTTCGTATTCCTCATCGCTTGAGGGATCTTCTTTGGATGGTGAGAGCTTGATATTCAGTTTCTCCCATCTTCTCTTCTCTTATTATTAGTCGAGCTTCTTCTTCTTCCTAGAGTCTGCTGAAAGTTGTTCTTTGAATTGAGAGACCCTCGTAAAGTATGACTGTATGGTCTCTGCATTATGGATCTTCACATTCTTCAAATGTTTTCTCAAAGTCATATTCCAATTTATGTTCTTCCCTTCAAATAGCTTGGTCAATGAATAAAACATCTCTTTCAGTGTATTTATGGAAGACACTTGTAATATAAGGTGATCCATGATTGAATCAGCAATGATCTTCTTGTCCTTGACCAAGTTCTTCTTGTGTAAGGCTTTTAGCCTCATCTCCCTCTGGAACTGGAACCTCTCCACTCATGTGGGTGTCCAATTCATTTTCTTCAAATAGATGATATACTTCCATGCTTGGAAGTTTTCAACTTCACCAAGCTTATCATCAAGCTGATGTGATAGATCATTTTGAAATGAGAACCTCAAATTAAAATAGCAAAGATTAGATCTTACCGATTTGAGGTGTCCATCCTGGTTCTGGAGCTGGCTGATCTAGGGTTCGTTAGAGAAACCCTAATTTTCAAATGTTAGAATATTTAAGATATTATTGGATAGAAATATATACCTCTTCAAGGTGAGCTGTCCAATGTACTCCTTTCATGAAAATAGTGGAGGGAAGCTCCTGGAACAGGAAGCCCTAGTTTTCCAATTTCTTATGCAGAAATGCCTGATACTATTTCTGTGGTATCTCCTAAATTACAGCTCATCTGTGTCTAAAATTTTTCTTTGAGGTAGAATCACATGTCCCTGTTCCAAAACCATAGGTTTAATCAGAATTGGTTTCACCAATTGGGACTTATGAGCATTTTCCTAAGGTGACCTGTTTCAGGACTGTTCAACATAGTGAAGTTGTATTGACTTCCACGTGTCACTGTTTCATCTGCTGGGTATGAACCTTGGACCAAAGAAATTAAAGTATGTGTCCTTTCTAGAACATATTCATAAATTTCATTTGGACCTTTGTAGCTCGAGATATAGCAATTATCCCCAGGTGTCCTGTTTAGGGATGAATCCTGGAAGAGGCTGGAACCCTAACTTGGAGGGGTCATATATCCTAGAATATAGCGAATTTGAAGCAAAAATTTGGATACAGTGTAAATCAGGATTTTATCTTCGGCCTGTGAAATTTTCAACTCCTGTGCCTTCTCCAACCTAGAGATATAGCGAATGTACGAAAACTTATCAGTTTTGGTACTTTATGGTTTTTTTCGACTTGGGGTCAAACTAGGGTTTGACTTTCCCGGAGATATACCCAACCAAAAATCTCAACCCAGGTCTCTAAACTTTGATTTTGATGAGGAGATAAATCCTATGCCAGGCTCACTCAAAAATTCCTCTTCTGTAAGAAGCCCTAATTTCCCCCACCAAAAACTGAAAATGCCCGGAATCGAATTCCGCTTCGACAGAAAGATGCATCCTTCAATGGAGAGTCAGCATAGCATACTTTTGCTAATGGATTGTAGAGAGAGACCCAAAAAGTGAGAAGCCCTAGCTTCTACAGCTACACAATGTCTTCTTCTTAGGTTAGCTCTGATACCATGTTAGATTTTTATCATCATTCAAGCTAACATTATATTAGGATCTTTAACTGAGAGAACAACAAGCACAACAATCAAACACAAGAGACAATAGACACAAAGATTTTCATCGGGGAAACCATAAACAAGAAAATCTTGCAACTTCCTCAGAGATAGAATCAACACAAAAAGTGAGACCCCAAAATAGTAAGATGATCTCCCGATAGCAATAGTTTCTCTCTTGTCCCAGCAACTTCTTTCTCACTCATGCGCCACAGTGAGTGAGTGTGTGTGTGATAAATAGAGAGGCTCACTCTCTATTTATATACTTTCGTTCACTTAATGTCCACTTTAACATGTCGGCCTCACTTAAAATTTACTTACTAGAGCTGACATCTCTATGAGAGTCTAATAACCCTAGTGCCCCACAACTGTGGGGACTTTAACCCTTGATGAAGTTGAGGGTTACCCACAATGACTTTACATGACTTGTTTACATTATTGAATCTCTCGATAGGAACATCGAGGCATGACATGACTCAAATACATTACAGACACTTCCTGGAATAAACTTCGGGGTACAATACATAAGATATACAAGTGAATACATTTCGAAGTTACAAATACATCAACAACATTACATTGGACTCTATAGGCCATTTAGCGTCTTTGTTTATGTACATTATGGAAGATATGAATTCTACTTGATTTTTTTTAGTTGTATGCAACGTTGCTATATACTTTGAATGGAAAAGGAGGAGTCAACTGCATCAACTACATGGAGTCACAATAATATTATGAGGATGAAGTCAACATATTTGTGTAGTTTTACAATAGGACGAGATGGATTCCTTCACATTTAATGGGGAAGGTTGGATCTTATATTCACTTGCTTATTTGCCCCTACTTTCATTATTTTGAGTTTGTCTTAGCGTACAGGTTAAAGACAATTTTATTGTTAATATCTTCTTAACTTTATTAAACATGTTTAATTATAGTTTATTGGTGATTGTTATAAAAATACATATACTCAAATATTAGTTTGAAACATTTGTGTTTTTCATATAATTTGGTTTATGAACTTCTTTTCTTCCATCATACAAGACACATATGAGAGTCCTTGTAAGGAACTTCTAGCCTATTATTGGAGGATATGGAATCACATGAATAAGGACGTATTTAAGGGCCTTCATAAGAGTGTAATATCTGTGACTCGAGCAATGTTTGGGGAGTTCACGTAGGTGAAGGATTAGAAGGTTAAGAAAAATCCTAGAGTTATTCAGAACCTATATTTCCTTAGGCCTACCCTATAGGTTTTTTTGATGGGACATATCAAGTGTTGAGAAACCCATATGGTGATGGTGGGATTTTGTTTCTTAGTGAACAACACTTCATTTGGTTGAAGCTTGGAATAGGCATTGACACAAACACTAGAGATGATATTCTTGCTCTGTGTGTTTTTCTCCTTATTTCCTTTTGGGCAGTTATCAAGAGTTTAAGGAGATAGGAGGCTTAAAAAAAGTGGCAGATTGACTGGCAATAAAATCACGCTTGAATGTTTTAGGTCCAGAATAATGGAAAATAAGGGTTAGGGATTTGCATGAATCCTTCATAGACATCTATACTAAATATGAATATAGGGAATTTAATTCCCTAGCATATTCACAATCAAAGGATGCACTAAAAAATGAAGAAGGTATATGCCAAGTGGTGTTTTTTCAAAATGGGATATGTGGACACTTCATTCAAAGCTTTTAAAATCTTTAGCCTTGAATACGGCTGAGAGGGATTTCTGAATGTGAAATAGTGGTACAAGAGGACTTGTTTTTTTAACTCTCTTTGAATTTTAATAATTTTTTATCATTATAATTATATCTTGATAATATATAATAACAAATATATACTTTTTTCTTTGTGAAAAACAAAGATACATGTAAAAGAAGAAAGTAACACATTTTCAATATCTATTTATTGATAAGTTTGTTAACTTTTTAATGTATTGGGTTGGAATGTCATTTGGAAATACCCCAATAATAAGACGGGAAAACCTCTTTCTCCTTTTCTATGGGTTATTTGCTTTTTAAACATAAATATATAAAATAGTATTTCATTTTCAAAATGTATGAATATTATTTAAATGAAATGGTATTTCATTTTCAAAAAGTATGAATATTATTTAAATGAAATGGTATTTCATTTTCAAAAAGTATGAATATTATAAAAAGATAAAATAGTATTTCATTTTCAAAATGTATTAATATTATTTAAATAAAATGGTATTTTATTTTCAAAATATATAAATATTATTTAAATATATATGTTTTTTTTTCTTAATAAACTTGGTTCACAAATGTAACATTTTCAAAAATTCATCAATAATTTTTTTTTTAATATAAAGGTCTAACTGTAAATACATAATGTAAACAAATTCATACTAACCCTTGCATCTAACATTTAACTTGAGTTAGTGCTTTATCTATTAAACATGGCCACTTAGTTTACGACAGTCTTTATCTATACAACAAGCCATTGTACTACAAGGTTTTACTTGTTGTTAAGATGTAAAAGAAGGTCATGTTTATTTATTGACAGTTATAGTTGCCGTGCTTGATATTTATGTTTTAAAGTACTTGTTATCCCTATTATGATGCTAGGACCATGGGTTTCTACAGGTCTTACTTAGCTTCTTGGCTAATGCAAAAACTATTTAAACTTTTGCAGGTATTTTACAAAGGAGTGCTCGCCTTGTTTTGGTAACCTCCACAAGGTCTAGATTAAAACACAAAAATGAAGGGCCCTAACTATGAAAAAAAACGATGACCCTAACCTTTGTTTCTAAGCTTACACTAGAACAAGTGTATTTATAATGCAACCATGGTGGATTTTTAAGAAAAAGGCAAAGGGTTAAATTTGACAGTTTGAACTATAGGGTTGGGATAAAAATTAAAAACTAAGTGGCCTTTATGAAAGCCACGTGAAGGATTATGGTCTCCAGCTGGAAAGCACTGCGCCTTTTAAAAAACCCCAACGATTTATTTCGCCTATGCAATGTATTACTTTGCCTTTGTGTTGTGTTATTTCACTTATGCACTGTGTAAACGATGGTGGAAGAGTTGAGGCTCTTGGCCTTCTCTTGGACTTCGACACCACCCAAACTATGTATCTGCACCAGCTTTGTGTTTGGAGTTGGCTCGGTGGTCCAACAGTGATGTTCTCTTGACGTTAGTATTTGTGACTCATCTACATTGGCCTTTTTTGCCATTGTCGATTTTGCGAAGGTAAGTTTACCTTTGTTTCATTGTTTGAAATTTTGTTATCTAGAAGTATACTTTTAAAGCCATGTTTCACCTCTGCATTGTTTTGTTTGTAGGAGGTTTTGAATTGGGTTGCTGTGTTGGATTTGAATCAGTCTTCGTGGAGGTGGAACCATGGTCATCGTAAGACCTGTTTCCATGCATTCCTTGCTCCTTGTGGCTCTTTGGTTGGGCCAGTGCTCTCCTGGGTTTGGATTCATTGGCACTTACAAGTTTCTTTAGTTGCAGTGGTAAGCCCTCTTGTGGTTCTGCCTTATGGCATTTTACAATTTGGGTACTAAAAGAGTTCTCCCTCATACCGTGGAGTCTGAAGGGATCTGCAATGTAATGCATTTATTTATTTTTTCTATGGATTATAAATCGAGCTACTACAGAGTTTTTATATTGCAATTTTATGAGTGTTTAAGTGCAGTCTTTCGACTATCACTCTGAACTTGTAAATTTTTTATTTCTGTTATATAATTCCCATGAGGTTTTTTACTGTATTTTGTAAATTTAAGGTCGTGAGGCCACTGCATTGCTGAGTTTGTTTTAAAAACCTGTGTTGCACTCGTGGGATTAGATTATATTTTGTTTTAATGCGTTTTAGTTTTTACTTAACCCTTGTTGTAGAGACAAAGGGTCTTCTGACTATAAAAGTTATAAACTAGATATGTACAGGGTTTGAACCCTTGACTTGGTCATTTCATATTTGGTTCATTTATTATGTTTTTTAGCATAATTATATACTAATACTGTAGAAGTATTTCGGAAAAGAAATATATATCCTGGTTATTATTTTAAATAGAAAAACAATGACTACACCTATCTCTGTCAATTGTTTACTTAGCATAGTTTTAAATATTGCATTTATTTAAAAGAAATTAGTCTTTATGTGTTTCGAATTAAAACCTTGAATAATGTTTAGATAGTAATTTTAAGTAATATTTATTTTACTACTGTGATATTTTACTATAGATATATATAGTATTCGATAATAAGATCATGTGGGGTTTTTATTCAACTTCTGTGTGAGTTCTAAATGAGTCTTTAAAACCTAGTTTATCTTTTGTAGATGTGTATGCCTTTCGACTACAATGATGGTTTAATTTAAAATATAATAGGCCTTTAGACCGTATTGGATAATATTTGTAGGAACTTATAATTATAACTCTGTTGCTAAATCTCATTGTTGGACAGAGAACTTGTAATTTCATGAATTAAAATACTGTATTATCCTAATAAATCCTATCGACTATAATATGTGATAAGGTTTTACTTGTTGATGGTTTCGAACTCTGATTGAAAAAACTTGGTAATTTAATTTGTTTTGAAAACTATCTTAAAGTAAACTTGGTAGTTTACTTAACAACGATTATAATAATCTATGAATGTAAAAATGAAGCTTAAGAAAGTTAGTATCCTTTATAATAACTCCGAAGCTGTTCCCTTAGAGAAAAACTATGATAATCTACAGTTTGCCATCAAATTGTGTAAAAAGAAAAACTGTAGCATTCTTTATAAAATATTATACATAATTAAAAACTATTTAACCTATTCTAATTTATAAATAATTAGTAGTTTAGAGAGTCCCTCAGCATTCATGAAACCTTTAGATACAGATATAAGATAATTTCAGAGATAATAGACAAAACATCTTAGAACCTGGGTAACTGTAGAAAGATGACAAACACCTAAAGAAGACAGTTCCTCCCAAATGTCTCCCCAAAGCAGCCAATATCACTTGCTTTAGGACCCCTGAGCCTGTTCACTGAACCACTAGGACGAAGAAGTTGTGTAACAACCCACATAGAATTTTTTGCAACTTAGAAAACTCACTTGTAGACTTAACTCTCAAGAATTTCACTTTAGCTCTCCCCTCATCGAATTCCTCTTGTGTGCCTAACTTTACATTTTTCAACAAATTCACAAGGCTCTAATCACTTGGAATAGAATGTAATGAGCCTGCTACTCAATTTGATGGTATTTATAATATTGACTAGGTCATTGAGCTAGTTTTGAAATTAAATGATCCACTTGCACAGTTCCTCTTCTCAGGGAACATGACCACAATTTTAGGGATGTTTCCTCCTGCAACAGCTAGAAAGTGAATGCTATTGTTGCAACTTGTCATTTGTCCTTCTCTATCAAATCATTCCTCCTAGCGGGTCAATGAACACTCTTCAACATTCTTCTTTCGATAGGTGTCTCCTCTTTTAATTATTTAAATAAATAAAAATATCTAATTATAGTCATCCTTGACCAACCTTGGTCATTAAACTTTACAATAACTTTTAATATAATTTTTTTTCTCAAAAATAATTTCTTTTTTCAATTCTAGGTGGGTTACAAACACCCCCTCTTAAGTTCAACATCGTCCTTGATGTTGCTTAAGTGTCTTCTGAGTCTTCCTGGAATAGAATTGGATATGCCTCTCACGTATGACTCTCCAATTCTCAGGTTGCTTCATCTAGACTAAGGTGCTTACATTACACTTTTACCTATCCAATGGTGCAATTCCGGAGAAAAATTTCTCTCTTGTCGAGGATATAGTCCAGTTCCACCCAAAATTCTCCTTCGGGTTCTACCAAAATAACATTCCAATCGACCACATGAGTAGCATCGTGCACTTAATTTTTCAATATGGAAATATGAAATAATTATGTATTCTAAGATTAGGTGGAAAAGCTAACTGATAAGCCACTGCTCCAAGTCTTTCCAATATTTCAAATGGTCCACAATACCTAGGTGCTAATTTAGCACAACTCCCCAAGTTAAAGGAGCTCTTTCTGGGTTTTACCTTGACAAACACATGCTCACCTACTTGGAATTCTTTCTGAGTTCTTTTAAGGTCTGCATGAGTCTTTTGTTTGTCAAGTGCAATTTTCAGATTACTTTGTACCTGTTTCATTGTTAGTTCCAGTTCTTTTAACAAGCCTAGGTCCTAACATCAATCTATCAACCAAATTACTCCATGAAATGGGAGTATTACATTTCCTAGCATACAGTATTTCAAAAGGACTAAGCTTAGATGAATCCTGGTAGTGATTATTATATGAAAACTCAACAAAGTGAAAATAATCTTCTCATTTCTCTAGATGATCTCTAACATACATTCGTAACATATCTTCTAGGACTTGATTTACTCTTTCTGTTTGTCCATCCATTTGTGGATGATAAGCAATAATGAAATTTAATTTAGTATCTAGTCCTTTAAACAATGACTTCCAAAAATTACTAGCAAACTTAGGATCTCTATTAGAAATTATTACCTTCAGAATTCCACGGGAATGAAAAATTTCCTTCATAAAAATGTCAGCAATATTAGCAACCTTATAAGTAGTTTTAACAAGTATAAAATGTGCTTCCTTGCTTAGTTTGTCTACTACTACCATTACAAAATCATTTTGATTTTGATTTTTAGGTAGTCCAGTTATAAAATCGAGACTGATAATTTCCCATTTCCAATCTGGAATTGGAAGTGGTTGCAAAATACCCGCTGGGTGTCGATGCTCAGCTTTAACTTGCTGACTTTCTATACACCTAGCTATATATTTAACAACTTCATTCTTCATACTAGGCCATAAATAATATTTTCTTAGCATTGTTATCATCTTTTGATAACCCAGATGTCTTGAATAAAGACTTTTTATGTACTTCATTTAAAATCAACAATTTAATTTATGATATATTAGGTACAGATAGTCTGTTTTTATACAACATTAAACCTTTTTCGTTCAAACTGGAATCTATTTTTACATTTTCAGCTTCATTTTCTGTAACTTTTTCTCTTAGATTTTGATATTCTTTATCCAATTTTACTCCTTCCAATTTATCGTCCAATTCTGTTTTGTAGCTGCTAATGGTATCTATAAAATTCTGTCTTGCATTTATGCTTAAGGAATCAGGCACTTTATTTTCCTTTCCTTAGATGTGTTTGATTTCAAAATTGTATTCGCTAAGAAAAGCTAACCGTCTTGCTTGCCTTGTGTTCAAAATTTGTTGATCAAACAAGTATTTCAAGCTTATGTTATCAAACATTAATAAAATCCTTTTACCGATTAGATGATGGCACCACATTTTTAAAGCATGTATTATGTCTTCCAACTTTAAATCGTAAGTGGAATAATTATTTTCATGTGTTTTTAACTTTCTTGATTCGTATGCTATTACATGACGTTCTTGTGTTAATACTCCACCCAAACCCTCATTGCATGCATCAGTGCACACAACAAAGTCCTTGTTTGGATCTATTATTTTTAATATAGTTGTAGTAGTTAACAATTCCTTTAACTTATTAAAACTTTCTTCACACTTTAGATCCCATAAAAATCTTTTTCCCTTTTTCTGCAAGGATGTTATGGGATTTGCGATCTTTGAGAATCTTTCTATGAATTTTCGGTAATAACTTGATCCCCATGAACGATCGTACATATGATATGTATTTAGGAACAAGCCATTACATTATGGTCTTTATCTTATCAGGATCTACTAATATCCCTTCTTTGGATATCACGTGACATAGATACTATATTTTAACTTTAAAGAATTCACATTTACTGAATTTAGCATACAGTTTATGTTCTCTTAGAACCTATAGTATTATCTACAAATGTTCATCATGTTCTTCTTTTGTTTTTGAATAAATTAATATGTCATCTATAAAGATGACTACGAATTTATCCAAGTACTTACTTAAGACACTATTCATTAAACAAATAAAAGTTGCTAGAGCATTCGTTAGCCCAAATGGCATAACTACAAACTTGAATAATGCCCGTATCCGATTTTGAATGCAGTTATAAAAATATATTCGTCTTTAATTCTGACTTGATGATATCTAGATCTCAAATCTATTTTTGAGAATATCATAGCTTGGTGTATTTGATTGAATAGATAATCTATGCGGGGTAATGAATATCTATTTTTAATTGTCATTTTGTTTAACTCACGATAATCTATACGTAATGTACCGTCTTTCTTTTTAACAAATAAGATAGGTGCTCCCCAAGGGGATACACTTGGTCTAATATAATTCTTATCTATCAACTCTTGTAGTTGTAGTTTGAATTAATTAAGTTCTAATATGTTCATCTGATAATGAGCCTTTGAATTAGATACGACTCCTGGTACTAATTCAATACTAAAATCCAATTCTCTTCTTGGAGTTAATCCTAGAATCTCTTCCAGGATAACATCTGAAAATTCTTGTAAGATTGGAATATCATCGAATTTTAACTTATCTTCTTTATCCATGTGTTCATCATTTATTACATGCACAACACAAACTTTACATCCTTTTCGTACAACGTTTTTCATTTGTAATGCTGAAATTTGTCTAACAATTTTTTTTCTAGGTATCCCTTTGACTGTAACTCTTTCTCCTTTATCATCTAAGCAAGTAAATGTTTTCTTAAAATAATTTAAAATTACTTTACGTTTTTCCAGCCAGTCCATACCTATTAAAACATCATAAGACCCTAACGGTAATACATTTAACTTTGCTCAAGTTTTGAATTGACTCATAAAAATTTCACAGTTTTCAACATAACTAACTACTTTTCTTTTGGTTCCTATAGCTAACTGAACCAACCAAAACTTTTCAAACTTTTTCAAATGTAAATTTCATTTTTTTGCTATACTAGGTGACACATAGCTTAAACTAGCACCTGGGTCAATCAAAATAGAAACAATTTTGTTCTGTATCATACCTTCTATTTCCACCATGAATGTTTGGTGATTAGCGTATCGATTCTCCAAGGCTGCATTAATTTTGGGAATTTCATTTACTACGTCACCAACTGTTTGTTGCTCCTGAATGGTATGCACATTACTTAAATTTATCCTTCTGTTCGGACAATTCTTTGAATAATGAGGTCCCTGACATGCCCAACACTTAACAAGTTCTTTTTTTTCATTGTTTTTAACATAATTATTAGGCATGTCTTTTCTTTTTGGTGTAGTAATGTTTTGTTGTATTTTACCTTTAAAATTTGTTCCTTGATAATTATTCTTAGAAAAGTTTCCGAAATTATTTCCGAAGCTTTTATTTGGAATAAAACCTTTCCTTATCTGCTCAAAGTTACTTGTTCATTTATTTTTCCAATTAGGTATTCCTTCTCTATTATTTTTACTTTGTTCGTAACATAAGTTAGATTTTCTCATTTCCTCTTCAAGGGTCTTTGGATTATCAAATTCAATTATGTTCTTGAAACTAATAGGAAAACAACTCAGAAACCTTTGTATCTTAGGATTTTTGTCGATTATATATGATACATAACGAAATAAACTTAAAAATTTACTACTTAGTTCTTTCATAGACATTGAACCTAGTCTAAGTTCATAAAACTCTTTATCTCTTTCTTTTTAATATTGTTCAGATAATTTTTTTCTTTTGAATTATTTCTTGAAAGTTCTCCGAGTTACATATTTCTCTTTAAGTTTTTTAACTCTTTTTATATCCTGCCACCAAATGCCAACCTTTTTAGTTAAGTTATAGATATCCATCTAAGCTTTCAGTTTATCTGAGTAGTTATAAATTTGGAAGTACTTTTTCATACCCGATAGCCATGCCTCAACCTCTTCACCCTTTTCCATTTCTCCATTAAACATAGGAGGTTTTATCTTTTTAAATTCTCTTGAGATTTCTTCATAGGGTTTATATTTCTTCTTTCTAGGACCATTGTCGCTATTACTACTTTCACTAGAATATTTATACTTTTATTTTTGTGACCTTACTTTAACTACTGAAGAAAATTTATTTTCACTATCAAATTTTTTTAATTTCTTACCTTTATGTTTGTATGATACTGTTCCAGATTCAGTTTCATGTTCTCTTCTTTTATCCATGCCTTCGTTGTGTATTTTATCTAGTAATATCTGATTTAGTTCGTTTTAAGCTCTTAAAATTCTTTCGTTATCTTCTTTTACAGTTTGTCATTCAACTCTTAAATCTTTTATAGTTTGAAGCAGTTCAGATGGTTGATTATTTAATTTCACATATATGTTATCTAGATTATTATGGTGGGATCCATCTTTTGTAGATGCTTCTACTCCTTCCATTTACTGTAAAATACAAATTTATATTTCCGTACATAAATATTTTTAAAACATAATCGGTATTTTTGTTTCCTATTTTGTATGCAAGTTGAGCAAATCTTCAAGCCTAGTGTTTGAAAACTCACTCTGATACATCATGTAACATCTCCAAAAATTCATCAATAATTTTTTTTATATGAAGGTCTAACTGTAAATACATAATGTAAACAAATTCATACTAACTCCTGCATCTAACATTTAACTTGAGTTAGCGCTTTATGTATTGAACATGACCACTTAGTTTATGTTAGTTTTTATCTATGCAACAAGCTGTTGTATTGCAAGGTTTTACTTGATGTCAAGATGTAAAAGACAGTCATGTTTATTTATTGACAGTTATAGTTGGTGTGCTTGCTAGTTATGTTTTAAAGTACTTGTTAGCCCTATTATGATGCTAAGACTATGGGTTTCTACAGGTCTTACTTAGCTTCTTGGCTAACGCAAAAACTATTTAAACTTTTGCAGGTATTTTACAAAGGAGGGCTCGTCTTGTTTTGGTAACCTCCACAAGGTCTAGATTAAGACACAAAAATGAAGGGTCCTAACTATGAAAAACAACCATGACCGTAACCTTTGATTCTAAGCTTACACTGGAACAAGTGTATGTATAATGCAACCATGGTGGCATTTTATGAAAAAGGAAAAGGGCTAAATCTGACAGTTTGAACTATAGAGTTGGGATAAAAATTAAGAACTAAGTGGGCTTTATGAAAGCCACATGAAGGCTTATGAGCTTTATTTGGAACGCACTACACCTTCTAAAAAACCCTAAGGGTTTATTTCGCCTCTACAATGTATTACTTTTCCTTTGTGCTGCGTTATTTTGCCTCTGCACTGTGCAAAGATGGTGGAAGAGCCGAGGCTCTTGGACTTCTCTTGACCTTCGACACCACCCAAAATCTGTATCCACACCATATTTGTGTTTTGGGTTGACTCAGTCGCCCAATAATGTTGTTCTCTTGGAGTTAGTATTTGTGACTCATCTGCATTGGCCTCCGCTACCATCGTCAATTCTGCAAAGTTAAGTTTACCTCTGCTGCATTGTTTGAAATTTCGTTATCTAGAAGTATACTTTTAAAGCCATGTTTGACCTCTGCGTTGTTTTGTTTGCAAGAGGCTCCGACTTGGGTTGTTGCGTTGGATTTGAATTGGTCTCCATGGAGGCGGAAACATGGTCCTAGTAAGACCTGTTAAGCTACATTCCTTGATCCTTGTCACTCTGTGGCTGGGTCAACGCTCTCCTGGGTTTGGAGTCATTGGTACTTACGTGTTTCTTCAGTTGCAGTGGTAAACCCTCTTGTGGTTCTGCCTTATGGCATTTTACAGGGTATTAAAAGAGGCCTCCCTTAGATCATGGAGTCTGAAGGGAACTGTAATGTAATGGATTTATTTAGTTTTTCTATGGATTATAAATCGAGCTACTACAGAGTTCTTATCTTGCAATTTTATGAGCGTTTAAGTATAGTATTTCGACTATCACTCTGAACAGTTTGTAATTTTTGATTGATATTATATAATTCACATGAGGGTTCACTAGTGGAAAATGAGAGATTAGTGACTAGGAGACCAAACATTTTGGTCACCATAGTTTTTTTCAAGGGATAAATGACCAAAATTGATAAATTTAAGTGAGCTAACTAAAAAAGACCAAGATAAATGAACACTTTTGGTCACGAGATAAAAACCAACTAAAAACGACCAAATTTGGTCACGGGATATTTAGACTAAAAATGACCACATAACAATTGGTCATTTATTTGGTCATTTTTAGTTGTCACTCCGATAATGAAAAAAATTACAAATTTGACAATGAATTTGTACATTTTACTAAATTCTAACACTGCAGATGGATTAAGAGAACCCTTTACTAAATTCTAACATTGCAGATGGATTCAGAGACCCCTTCCATCCGAGACCCCTTAAAGGGGTCTCTGAAACCATCTGCAGTGTTAGAAATTAGTAAATTCTAACACATATAAAAAATATATTTACACGTCCCTATATTAACAAAATTGAATTAATGCAACCCAGCTATATGTTAATTTTGACATGACCTAGGCATATAAAAAAACCCACTAAACCTTGGCACGTATGACCCCTTCAACATATTTTCCAAGTCGTTTCTTTTACATCGGCATGATAGTCTAGTTAATGTTGTGTCTCAGAGATTGGTCGTTTCTCATTAAAAGCATCATCATGTCTTGAATTTTATTCCACTGTACATGTTCAAATTATCACACTTAACATGTTCATATTTAATTTGGCCCAAATCGTCATCATTTGTCCCCTTTGACACTCAATTGAAGCTTAGGTAGGTAAGAACATGAAAACTATTTTTATTTTTATTTTTGTGTCCTTTATTAATTTGTATGATGCGTCCATTTGACAGTCTTCTCATTACATCTATGCTTCTAAAGTTGAAAAGTATCCCCCTAAGTCTAATAGCAAAATAAACCAATATCCCTTATTTATTAAAAAAATATGAGCGCTTCCCCCTTTTAATTATTTCCCCTAATATCCTAGCTTATAAAATATACTTATGCCAAAGTAATGCCATAGAACCAAATTTTATAGATAAATACTTATCAACATAATTAGCTTATCCAAAACAAGGAAAAACTCACAAATTTATTTTAAAAAGTAGGCATGGGTGTATAGGTGGACAAACACATGCACACACACACAAACATATATTTTTTGCAAAAACACACCTTATTAATGATTGGAATCGAGGACTTATTCCCCCAAAATCCACTATTGGAATCTATTTGTATCTATTAACAGTAGGTTTCGAGATGGGAGTCAATGAACTTATCACCTATGGGACATTTTGCTTTGAGAACTCTTAGGGAGTGGCAATAATACCATTCACTAGGATTTGGACCAATAGTTGAAAAATCCCACCAATTTATCACAAATTACTATTATTTTTTTCCACAAAAACCCCCTTAATTTTTGGTTAGAGTGAAGGCCTTATTTTCCCCAAATCCATTACTAAAATTTATTTTTATCTATCGAGATCAGGGCACACCATCCTAGCGATTCTCTATTCGCTTGGAATTGAACTTGGGCTAGTAAAGAAAAATTTCCACATGTTTACCATTGGATCATAGCTCACTCAAAAACTCACTACCCATTATAGCATCAAGAGAAACAAGATGCCATATACACCACATAATATTAAGAATAACTATACTTTTTTTTTGTTGGGACAAAAACAAACCTTATTTTTTGGTAGGAGTCCACGACTTAGTTCCCCACAAATCTCCCTATTGCATCCCATCACTTAAATCTATTTATATCTATCAAGACCGAGCTTTGATATTTGGAGTTAATGGATCACTTGTAGGACGTACCACTCTAAGGATTCCTAATTTTAGATACCAAAGGCACCCTCGATTTGAGAATCAGAAATCAATTAGTGATGGAAAACTCACACAAGTTTACTATTGGACCATAGCACAATTGATAATAATTATTTAATTTGAAAGTCACAAAAGGTTCCCTTGTTCGTTGGA
>LPNX011112927.1:3337-18248 GCA_001517045.1 Pseudotsuga menziesii
TGAATTTGATGTAGATCATGCTCATATATTTATTTATTTTTAAATTATTAATGCAAGATTAAATTACTCTACGTGGACACGAGCCACTTATTAGCTTCTTCAAATTTTTAAGGTCACACAGTTCATTAAATGCAAAAATTCACACATTAAATGACATCGGAATATTTTTAAAAAAATATCACTATGAATCCAACATAATATTATACAATTTGTTTTTTTACTGCAAGTCAAAATTCACATGGCATATATGCGTTTTGAGGGCTTCTATCTAGCACATGAGTAAAAAATCAGGTTTTCATCGCCAAATTTGGCCAAAAAGTGTTACCCATCTTCATGGAATCACCCAAATCAGAAGATGAATTTGAAAAATCAATTGAAGAATGTGAAGATCTAGAATATAGAGACCATATAGTCATACTTTACAAGGGTCTCCCAGATCAAAGAAAAACTTGAAGCAGTAGATGAAGAAGTGGAGAATTCAGAGATTGTGATGACCACCTTGAATGGTATCCCTAGGTCATTAGAGGAAATTTCAATTTAAAATGGGACTTCCAAAAATAATACAAATTCCATGTCATCATGTATTAGCCAATCAAAATTCTTTAAAATTCAAAAAGGGAGCACCTCTTAAACAATTTTTTAATATAAATTTGGGGATAGTTATCATAAAAAAAACTACTTTTTGTATTCGTATTTTTGACATATCTCCTTGTGTTTTTACTCAAATTTCAATCAGGAGAGCTCATTGGATGCGGAATTATTTTCCGTATCCAACGAGTACCATCTTGGCATACTTTTGACGGGCTCCTCTACCCCAAAAATAAGAAATACCTGAAAAAATGTGATGATGATGTCATCATCACATTTTTTCAGGTATTTCTTGTTTTTGGGGTAGATGCTCCTGTCAAAAGTATGTCAAGTGAGTACTCGTTGAATGTGGAATTTAATTCTACATCCAACGACCTCTCCCGATCAATATTTGAGTAAAAACACAGGGAGATATGTCGAAAATACAAACAAAAAAGTAGTTTTTTATTTTCTTCCTCCAAAATTAATAAATATTATTTTATTATTTTAACTATTATTTTATCAATTTTTCTTAGGAGGCCCATTTTGAGTTGAAATTTTCTCTAATGCATGGGACTCCTTCATTCAAGGGATTTGTGCTATAAGAAAGCTAGTCACCTTCAGTAGACTATGGGAGGAATGCTCACAAGAAGAAGCTCGAATAGTAGCCCGAGAAGAAAAGATGGGAAGTGAAGATCAAGCTCTCATAGTACACTCCAAGAAAAGAAGAAGGGACTATCATCATCCCAAAGGTAAGAATTCTCACCAGAACGATAACCCTAGAAGATCTAACAGAGATCTATCTAAACTGAGATGTTTTACTTGTGATGAGAGAGGACACTATGCCAGAGATTATCCTAGAAATAAGATTAACTCTCACAAGAAGAAGGACAAAAGAAAAAATCATGCTCACACTGCAGAGGATGATGATCCTCCCAGGAAAAGAGTCAAACAAGAAAGTGAAGATTCTTCAAGTGATGAAGAGTGTGTTCTGATTTCTTCCCTCGCGGGAACTATCACACATGGAAGCAATGATTGGCTTATAGACAGTGGGGCTTCCAAGCATGTGATGGGATTCAAAGAATCTTTTGTGAAACTATCCAAACATGATTCACCTCACAAGGTGAAACTTGGCGATGACTACCAGTATCTAATAAAAGGTAGTGGTGAATCCTCCTACAAGCTAGACTCTGGAAAGTCTATGAAGATGAAGGATTTCTTGTTTGTACCAGGACTAAAGAAGAATCTCCTCTCCATATCTGCATTGGATGCAAAAGGAATGAGGGTTGCATTTGTAGATGGCCAAGTCCTTATATGGCCAAAGGGAAATACTATAGATGATGCAGTAGTGATTGGAGAGCAAGAGGAATGCTTACAAGCTAAAGGGCCAACCAGAACAAGGCTTGGTCCATGATTCAGTAGAGCCAAATGAACTTTGGCATAGAATGCTTGCACATGTGCACTATAGGGCTCTACCACTTGCAAGAAAAGTTGTTGAAGGTCTTCCAGAAATACAGGCAAAAGATGAAGGTGTTTGCAAAGGATGTGAGAAAGGAAAGAACACAAAGAAGACATTTCCAAGTAGCGAGAGCAAGGCAAAATGAATCTTGGAAATCATCCACTCCGATGTCATCTAGTTCATTGATTGGGTATGTATACTATGTTTCTTTCATTGATGATTTTTCTAGGAAGACATGGATATACTTCTTGAAGAACAATGCTGAAGTATTTAGTAAGTTCAAGGAATTCAAAGCCTTGATTGAGAATCACACAGAAAAGAAAATCAAGACCTTTATATCAGAGAATTATGCAGAGATTCAGGGATTAAGAGGGAGTTGACCACTCCATATAATCCACAACAGAGTGGGGTTGCAGAAAGGAAGAATAGAACGATTATGGAAGCTGCAAGGGCAATGCTTCATGATCAAGATCTTCCCATGCATCTATGGGCAGAAGCTGCTAGAACATCTCTGTATGTACAGAACCATACTCCACATAGAGTACTTGAGAACAAGACACCTGAAGAAGTCTTCTCCGGCAAGAAACCAGAAGTCAGTAATATCAGAATATTTGGTTGTCCCGTGTACATACACATTCCAAAAGAAAAGAGGACAAAGTTAGACCCTTCAGGAAAGAAGGGTATATTTGTGGGATATAGTGAAAGCTCAAAGGCTTATAGAATATACTTCCCAGGATTCAAGAAGATCGACATTACTAGAGATGTAACATTTGATGAAGACTCAGCTTACAACAAATCCAGAAAGAAACCTATTGAAGACCCTGAAGAAGCAGAAGCACCCAGAATTCAAGATACAACTATGAATGATGCAAATCAAGATGAAGATCGAGAAATAGAAGAACCCCAGGAACCTGTACATCCACCCCAAGAGAAGAATCCTCACAAGAGGAAACCTGCATGGGTACGAGAGGCTATCCAAGGTGCAGAAAGATATGGGGCTCCAAAAGAAATGCACAGAGAGAGGAGAAGAACTAGGTCCTACTCTGGTTATGTAGCCCTATTATGTGATATCATTGATAAAGAACCTTCCAACTATGAAGAAGCGACAGAGAAGAAAGAATGTAAGGATGCTATGATCGAGGAGTATCAGTCAATCATGAAGAATGATGTCTAGGATGTTGTCCCAAGACCATAGGGAAAGTGTGTTGTGACTTCCAAGTGGATCTACAAGATCAAGCATGCTGCAGATGGCAGCATAGAGAAATATAAAGCAAGATTTGTGGCTCGTGGCTTCTCCCAGAAAGAAGGAATATATTATGAAGAAAATTTTGCACTTGTACCCATATACACTTCCATCAGATCAGTACTTGCTCTGGCTACAGTAATGAAATGGAAGATACACCAGATGGATGCCAAGACTGCTTTCTTGAATGGTGTAGTGGAAGAGGAAGTGTATGTGGAGTAGCCACTCGGTTTTGAGACACATGATAGGGAAAATCATGTGTGTAAATTGAAGAAAGCCCTGTATGGTTTGAAACAGGAACCCAGGACATGGTACAACAGGATTGATAGCTTCCTGACTAATTTGGGATTTACCAAGAGTAAAGCGGATTCCAACCTTTACTACAAGGTTGAAGAAGGGAACCCAGTGATACTCCTACTGTATGTAGATGACCTGTTTGTAACAGGTGAGGATGGGTTGATTGCTGATACGAAGAGGAAGCTTGTTTTTGAGTTCGAGATGGACTTGGGTATGATGCACTACTTTCTAGGCATGGAGGTGTGGTAGAATGTAGATGGAATGTCCATGAGACAAGGGAAGTATGCAATAGAGATCCTGAAGAAGTTCGGGATGATGGACTGCAAGGCCATGACCACACCTATGGCATCGAACCTAAATCTATTGAGTGATACTTCATCAAATTCAGTTGATGCTACGATGTATCGTCAGATGATTGGGTCCTTGATGTACCTGACGAATACGAGACCAGATATTTGCTTTGATGTGAACACATTGATCAAGTTCCTAATAGATCCAAGACATGTTCACCTGATTGCTACAAAGCATATTCTGAGGTACCTAAAGGGTACAGTTTATTATGGGCTCAAGTATGAGGTGAATAGAAGACTAACTTGGAGGGTTATGTCGATTCAAATTGGGCATGTAGTGCCATTGATAGGAAGAGCACTTTGTAGTGCTGCTTTAGTATGGGATCATGTGTGATCTCTTGGTTTAGCAGGAAGCAGTCTTGTGTGGCATTGAGTACAGCTGAAGTAGAGTATGTCGTAGCTTATTCAGCTAGTTGTGAGGTAGTGTGGCTAAGGAAGCTACTATCTGATTTGTTTCATCTCCAGTTGGATGCTACTTGTATATATTACGACAACCAAAGTTGTGTGAAGTTGTAGGGGAACCCAATGTTCCATAACAAGTTGAAGCATATCGAGATCAAATATCACTATATCAGGGATATGGTCAGAGAGGAGCAGTGAAGCTCCAGTATGTTGTGATGGACGAGTAGATAGCTGATGTGTTGACCAAGCCATTAGCCAGAGTGAAGTTTGAATACTTCAGGGAGAAGCTTGGTGTTCTCTAGATCGAGGTTCCTTCCAAGGGGAAGTGATGAGTCTGTGAGCCCTTCTAACATGGTGGTAAGCGGGGCCTCCCATGGTCAGATGCAAGTGCAGATCCCTTCTGACATGGTGGTAAGCGGGGCCTCCCATGGTCAGATGTAAGTGCAGAGCCCTTCTAACATGGTGGTAGAATTGGTTCCTCCCATTGTCATATGTAAGTGCAGAGCCTTTCGTAGGATGATAGATGGTGTGTCCTATCATTTCGGTGGATGTAAGTGCAGATCCTTTCCCCGGATGATAGATGGTGTGTCCTATCATGCATGTGGATGTAAGTGTAGAGCCTTTCCTTGGATGGTAGATGGTGTGTCCTACCATGCCGGTGGATGTAAGTGCAAATCCTTTCCCTAGATGGTAGATGGTGTGTCCTACCATGCTAGTGGATGTAAGTGCAGGGCCTTTCTCTGGATGGTAGATGGTGTGTCCTACCATACCAATGGATGTAAGTGCAAGGCCTTTCTATGGATGATAGATGGTGTGTCCTACCATGCCAGTAGATGTAAGTGTTGGGCCTTTCTCTAGATGATAGATGGTGTGTCCCATAATGCCAGTAGATGTAAGTGTTGGGCCTTTCCTTGGATGGTAGATGGTGTGTATTACCATGCCGATGGATGTGAGTGTTGAGCGTTCCTTTCTGACATGGATGCTAGATGTGTTCCTCCCATGGTCAGATGTAAGTGTTGGGTGGGCCTTTCTGACATGGATGCTAGATGTGTTCCTCCCATGGTCGGATATAAGTGATGAAGAAGATGAAGACCTACATGGAGGCTAGGCCTACAACCAGCATGAAAACGAGCTGGCTCTGTAGAACTTCCTATGACGAGAACAATTGAGAGATAGCACCATTTGATCGAGATAGCGGAAGCAGTGATGATCCAGCTTTGATGATGGTCTAGACTTGATCCAGTGATGAAGACTTGTGCTGATGAATTGTGTCAAGAGAATACCTTCCTAGTTAAGAGGGAGTGTTGATGTATTTGTAACTTCGGAATGTATTCACTTGTATATTTTATATATTGTATTTAATTGGTCCTCGATGTTCCTATCGGGAGAATCATTAATGTAATCAAGTCATGGAAATTCATAGAGGTTAAGCCTCCTAGTTGATCGGGGGGCAAAGTCCCCACAGTTGTGGGCCATTAGGGTTATTAGATTCTCCTAGAGAAGTCGGACCTAGTAAGTGATTGTCAAGTCGAAAACTAGTATAAATAGAGAGTGAGACTCTCTACTTCAAACACACACACACCCAGCTATAGCGCATAGGTGAGAGAGAAGAAGCTCGCTCAAGTGAGAGAGAGAACAACTGTTGGAGATCATCTTTTTGTCTTTGGGTTTTATTGCTGCCATTGGTGCTCATTCTATCTCTGAGGAAGTTGTGGGGTTTTCTCCTTTATGGTTTCCCCAAGGAAAATATTTGTTTCTATTGTCTCTTGTGATTGATTGTTGTGCATGTTATTCTCTCAGATAAGACCCTAAGATCATAATGCTTGAATGATAAAAATCTAACAATGCGCCAACCACCTTTATGTGTATGATGAACAACATTTTATACAAATATTTAGACAAGTTTATGTTGGTATTTATAGATGATATAGTGATTTACTCAAGAGATGAAAGAGAGCACGAGGAACATCTATGGATAGTACTGCAGATTTTAAGGAAACATAAAATGTATGCTAAATTTACCAAATGTGACTGCTACCAAAAGAAGGTTTAGTGTTTGGGACATATAATTTCTGAAGATGGGATTGCGGTCACCGATCCTAACAATATTAAATCCATAGTTGAATGGTTGTTTCCAAAGTATGTGACTACTGCCAGATATTTTATGGGCATTACTAGATATTACTGCAGATTTATTAAAGATTTTTCCAAGATTTCCTATCATATTACATCATTTCAAAAAAAGACGATAAGGTTTGTTTGGTCATAGAAGTGTGAGTAAAGTTTCTAAAGATTGAAACAATTACTTACCTCAACACCCATTTTAAAAATTGCATAGTCGTATGAATACTTTGTTGTCTATATGGATGCATGTAAGGAAGGGTTGGGAAGGGTGTTGTTGCGAGATGATCGGGTGGTTTGTTATGAATCCCATAAATTAAAGGAGCATGAGCGCAATTACACCACTTGTGACTTAGAATGGGTTGTTATCATTCATGCACTAAGGATGTGGCGACATTACCTCATACAGAGAAAGTTTGTGCTCAAAACTAATAATATCAATTTAAAGTATTTATTTGACCAACCAAACTTAAATGCAAGGCAGGCTCATTGGCTAGCCTTATTGAGTAAATATGACTTTGGCATTAAACATATAAAGGGAAAAGTAAACAAAATTGCAGAGACATTGAGTAGGAGTGGACACAGATTGTACATGACTTTGGTAAGCACCTACGAATATGATATAAAACAAAAAATTATTGTAGCACTTGAAATAGATGCATTTTACCATCAAATGAAAAAACATTTACAACATGGAATTGATAAAAATGAAACAACTGAATTTCGTCTTAGAGAAAATGGATTGCCTATGCTTAAAAACATATTATATATACCTCACAATATAGAACTAAAATTGTTGGTATTAAAAAAAGTGCAAAGGAATCCATTTTCTAGTCATCGAGGATATCAGAAAACTATTACGACCTTGTGGAAAAGTTAATATTGGTTGAACACGATGACAAAAACCATAGAATACCTGTCCAGATCCCTGGAATCCCAACATGTTAAAGTAGAGCATAAAATCCATGCAGGATTACTTCATCCTTTACCTATTCCCGAGAAGAAATGGGAGACAATATCCATTTACTTCATCATTGGATTACCAAAATTATAACTCAATTATGGTCAGTTTAGACAAACTTGCAAAATTTCCCCATTTCTACCTGTGAAATCCACCTTTCAAGCAGTTAATATAATGAACATATTTATGAAAGAAGTTTTCAGACTGCACGAGGTTCCAAAAACAATAATATCAGATCACAACACAAAGTTTACCTCTAATTTTTGGAAATCACTTTTCAATGGCCTCGAAACAAATCTAAATTGTAGCACCACTTATCGCCCCCGAACCAATAGACAGACTAAGAGAACTAATCAAATACTAGAAGACATGCTCTGCATGTATGTGAAAGATAAACCCAAACAATGGGGAGAATATTTCCACCTAGTCGAATTTGCTTATAATAATGGGTATTAGGCCTCATTAGAGATGAGTCCTTTTGAATTATTGTATGGTAGAAGGTGCAATGCCCCTATTACTTAGAGCAATCCTACTTATTGATTGTTGTTAGGACCATATTTACTGAAGGAAATGGAGCATGTAGTAAAAAAGGATAAAGAAAAATTAAGGACTAACTAGGATTGACATAAAAGTTATGTAGACTTGAAAATAACCATTAACAAATTCCAGGTGGGGGAACATGTGTTTCTCAAGGTCAAACCCAAAAAGAGCTCACTTAAAATAGGAATATGCTCGAAAATGGCCCCCAAGTTTTGTGAGCCTTTCCATATTTTGACAAGGATAGGACCAGTGGCCTATCAACTTGCACTTCATGCACATATTAAAATTCATGATGTATTTCACATATCTTTGTTAAAAACATATGTAAATGATGTTGATCATATCATTGACTTGAATGTGATTCAGGAGGAAGACAAAGGGAAGATCACCCTAGAACTAGTGCGCATTCTCGAGCGGAGAGAGAGTAAACTTTGGAAGATTATTATTGCACAAGTGAAAGTGTAGAGGAAACATTATGATCTAGCAGAAGTGGCATGGGAAATGGAAGATGACATGCAAACGACATATCCATTTCTATTTCAAGAATGTTACAGTGTCATAGTTATTTCCAAAGATCAAGGATGGAGTTGAAACTTAAGGGGGGATGTGATGTCCCCTAGACTAGAGTTAATATTGTATTTATTGATACATTATGTCTAATTAGGTTGTTTATGTGACTATGAGACATTAAATGACCAAGTATTCCAGCATAAAATATTGTTGCCTATATTAAAAGAACACAATGACCTATGTAATCGAGGTTTGCAATAATAAAATTTCACATTCAGATAGGTACTGAACTGATCACTAAGAGCTTATGTATGTTGAAGATGAGGATATATCTATCTATCTATCTATCTATCTATCTATATATATATAATTTCTCTCAAAACTGCTACATGTTGATCTCAATAAATTCATTATTTTATTTTTTATCAACTAATTCGAAGAACCCCGAGAAAAAATACTAACTACCTTCCATTGATGGGAAGATAAAAGGTTAAAATGGAAGGGACGCATTATAATCGGGGGTTGAAATGGATTAAGACGAGAGCACCAAAGAAGGTGGGAGGATAAGTTCGAGTAGCATAATAGAATGTTGAGAGTGTTGGTATATATAGGGGAGAGTTTCTCTTTCCCAAGATAATTGCAGGAGCCTCAAGGGTGGCCATTGTTGAAGAATGAGCCTATGGTCGGGTGGTCAGTGCATTTGTGCCAGTATTTCACATTCCCATGCAACGAAGTTAAACATACATGCTTTCTATTTTTTAATATACTTATTATTATTCTTTCTGAATTTTTATTTTCTTGACTCATAAACATTAGTTGAATTCTGAACATTATAGTGAGAAATCATTGAAAGAAAATTTTATTATTTGTAATATTTTCTGATTCCAACTATTATCCTAGTAATTGGTAATTAATAATCAAGTATGGCATGTTATTTGATTTGTTTCTAAATAGAATGTAGGTTTGATTCTATGTTAATTACTGAAATATTAATAGATACATGTATGGACATTTTATTAACTAGATAGTTGCATTTAGTCTATGAATGCATAAACGAAACATTGGATTAATTATGAACTTGTATAGATAGTACCCACATATGAACTTGGTCTTCTAGAGTCTGCACAAGAAGCTAAAAAGGCCATATATATGTGTGTGTGTGTGTGTGTGTGTGTGTGTGTGGGTGGGTGGGTGGGTGTGTGTGTTCCAAGGAAAAAATATCTTTATTTTAATTGAATAAACTTGAGCTTCCCTCTAGGAGCATACATTACAAAAACATAATATTCGCCTTCAATTTTATCTCGTTATAGGCCTTACTGAAAATTCAAAAGAAGTGCATCCATTTATTTTTTCCTTCTTTGTTCTAGTTCTATTGTTCAATTATAAACATACATAATGATTATCAATCTGATCATTGCTTATTTCCTTTACCTATGTTAGGCCTGGAGGGAGAGTGAGTGCCATCTTGGAGAGCTTATATGCTTCTGAATTTATCTCTCTATAGATATGTTTGAAAGAGATTGTCTCAAAGGCTATTATCTACTCTCTGATTGTTTTCAGCAAATGCTGGAGATGTGGAGCATTAACTTGAATTTTTCCATTTTCCCAATCTATGATCATTTTTTTAGTCCCCGAATAGCTACATATTATTTAATTGTTTATCCAATGCTATCCTGAGAACTGACCAAAGTGCTGCTAATTCTTCTTTGTTGTTTGAGGCTTGTCCTAGTGCAAAAACGATCTCAAATTCTGTTCTTTTGTTGAGACATACCACTCCTCGTGCACCCCCAAGCGATGGTTCTCCTTGGTTGGATCCGTCAAAGAATCCCCACGGACATGTTTTGTTTATTTCTGGAGCTATTATCGGTCGTTTTGGTTTTGATTTGGACTCTGTTTGGTGTTCCATTAATTTTTGCATAAGCATAGTTTCAGTTATTTCTGCTGGAGTCAATGTGTTTTGGAATACCACCCTATTCCTTGCTTCCCAAATAGTCAATAAAAAAGAGAGCAGGGAGGGCTTCATGGGTA
The DNA here is from genome assembly GCA_001517045.1 of Pseudotsuga menziesii. NCBI lineage: Eukaryota > Viridiplantae > Streptophyta > Pinopsida > Pinales > Pinaceae > Pseudotsuga > Pseudotsuga menziesii. The sequence continues at coordinate 13,816 of LPNX011112927.1, forward strand.
CATACCATGTCATTATTCCACCAGTTCTTACATCTTTGTTCAAGCGAAGAGTCCTCACTTGGATTTGAAGAATGATCAAGTTTGCCGGTGGTTCTTACCCAAATTGTTCCTGCATAGGCACATGAGAAGAAAAGATGAGTATTTGTCTCATTTTTAGATTTGCATAGCAAGCAAATTTCGGGCCCATGGAAGCCTCGTTTCAACATAACTTCCCATGTTATCAACTTGTTATTCATTTCCAACCAAAGAATTAAGACTGTTTTTAATGGTCTTGAGATTTTCCAATTTTTTTCCCACCACCATAGCTCTGTCCCCTCCTGTTCTCTCTGTAGAGCATCTTCATACCCCATTTTTGTGGAGAATCTTCCATCTTTCTCGTTCTTGGTCCATATGAGTTTATCCTGCTCCTCATTCTCCAGATGGATAAAGAATGAACCTAGTTTGGTTAAGTACCAATTCCATCTCGTTGCTAAGCTTCTCGATAATCCCAGCTCTTGAGGGGTTATATGTGTGTGTGTGTGTGTACACACACACATATAAGAGAGAGAGAGAGATCGGTCATCTTCCAAAATAAGTTAGAAACATTTTGGGTTAGATGCAAACAACCACCAAAAGCATAATTTTATTCAAATATATGGAGATAAGTTATGTGTGAACAGGGTGAAACTAATACTTGAATTTGCATAAATACTTGAGGTATGCATATAAATATTGAGGTAACCATTACCACTCTACATAATTCTTCTCTAATAAATAAATTTTGTGTTCTAGAAACCATTGGCATTGAAACTAATACTTGAGGTACGCATATAAATATTGAGGCAATCATTATCACTCTACATAATTCTTCTCTAATAAATTTGTGTCTAGAAACCATTTGGACCGGGCATAGTTCAAAATAATAATAAATAAGCAATTTAACACCATAGAAGCATGCTATAAAATACTCAATCTTAAGCTCCAATTTAGTTATTCTACCCGAAAATCCAAGAGGAGACAGATAGGGAAAAATTGCCTTTGTATACAATAATTAGTAATAATGTAGAGAAAACATTTGGCAAATTAAGGTCTTGTTCAGAGAGTTCTATCGAATTCACAAACAAAATAATTTGACACTATTCATGACATACAACAAGGATTTAGACTTTCTTAAGTAACCTGCTACAAAGATAGAATGAGGATTCAAACCCCAATTTAGGACACTATCTTTTACCAACAAACTGCATATAGGGTTTCTCATACGAGGCATAAGACATGGCTATTTTCAATAACTTAAAAATGATAATTCTTGTGTATGAACATCTAAGTGGCTAGATTGACTTGCCATAATGAAGAAAAAACGAGACCCTCTATGGCGACGTGTGCCCCCAAAGTAACTCATAAGATGACTTTGAAGAACAAGGGAAACCAGTAACTCAAAAACCCTTCTCCTTAAGAGGGGTAAACCCCATGGTTTGCACCACTTATATTCTTTTCCCCTTCGATGATAGGTTTGGTATCGTGTTTAGGAGTTGTTGTATAATAACTTTGTAGGCATGATGTTGTGGAAAAAGAACAAAGACTCGGCATTATTACCATGCTCCGACAATATAACATTCATGAGGATTGTATTAAGCTACTAAGCTATAACATAGCATCAAGTTGATATATTTGTAGGATTGAATTAAGATTCTATAACCTGAATGAAGACAGACTTCACTTTTTTTTTCAGAGGAAAAAATACCAGTCTTTGTTATTCAATTGAATCAAAAGACATCATTTACATATCAATATGATGACTGATAAACAAGTCTATCTCAAGCATGAAACTATGACAGAGCATCAATTCACTTAAAGTTTATTCGATGGAACTTTACCTCTATGCATAACTTTACTACAAGCTACTCTCAAGAACTCAAATAATACTCATATGCTATTAATACTCATTGGGATTGTCTTCCTTGGGTAAAGATTGTTTTGTGAATTTTGATAATTAGACTAAGCGAGATTTTGTTAGTTAATTATGTAATAAAATAAAAATTGTGGTTAGTTAAGTTAAATTATATATACAAGGTTGTCATTCAAACTTTCCTTAGTTTTATTTTAGAATTTCTTTTAAGAAGGTTAATTGTGTGAAGGTGGAAGCACATTTCACTTCAAAAAACTGTTGCTTTGTTTTATAATGTTAATATGAAAGAGATTATATTGTTAATGAATTAATAAATAATATTGATTTAAAGTATTATAGTTTATGAAATAAAATAATTTGTTAAAATATTAACTAGCATAGATCTATCTCAAAAAGGATGTATCAAACTTCTAGAGGGATCAAATCTCTCCCCTTTTAAAATAGAAATGTTGAGGAAGTGTTTATTGCAATGTTAATAGTTTTAATTTATATAATTTATGTAGTTTTATGTCGTTCTAAATATTTTAAATCTAATTTGGGTTGACAAGTCACTTTTCATAATATTTTATTATGTTTTATAAAGTATACGTGCTAGCTTTAGGATGAGCACAAAAGGAGTTACACATCTCTCCCTACTGAACTATAAAATGCGCCTCTTCGAGGCAATGACTTTTTGTAATGTATTAACATTTTTAATAAAGATGTAAATTTTAATAAAGATTAGCTATAAAATTGTGATAAATGTTTTATTTGTTTAAGTTTATATATATATATATATATATATAATGGGGAGGCAGGTGTGAGAGGGGGGTTATCATTGACCTAAGAGGACATACGATAAAAACTTTCGCTTGGGGTCTGGGACACAAGACTAATAATGAGGCAGAGTGGATGGCTCTTCTCAAGGGCCTATAAATCATAGGCAGAAGAGATATCTCTAGACTACTAGTTTTTGGGGACTTGCGGCATGTTATCCACAAAATGACTTCTGGATACACTTCTGGCTCCATCAATTGTAGGAGGTTGTATGACAGGATCATTCAGCTCCCCCTCCTAGCTAACATCGACTACTTTCACATATTAAGAGAAAATAATGCCCAGGAAAATATTGGTGCCTCTATCCCGCAAGGTTTCATCTCTTTAAATCATGAAGAAGTCATAATTAAACCTATTCCTTGAATCATTCCTTGGGGTTATATGCTCAACCCTAAGCTTAGGAATCATCGTTAAGCAAAGTTTGAATATGGATGTGGCTTCGTTTATAAGTGGCATCTCTTCCATTTCTTAAAGGGGCACGTGGCCTTCTCCTCCCGCCCTCCTTGCCCTGTCTCCTAGGCCATTTAAGGCAGTCCCCTCCAGCCTTAATGAACCTTTCAGTTCTCACAAGTCCACCCACTCCTCTGCGCGTACGATGGCCCTCTCTTGGGTTTTAAACTGCCCTTCACCTCCGTATCTCATGTCTTTCCATTACTTGCATGAATTTGGTCTGCCCGTCAACATTGTGCAGTATTCCCTGCTCACAGATGAAGGGTTCTCTCCTGTAGATTTCTTGGACCAGACTCATTTCCTCCCTCAACCTGTGGTGTTGGTGATTACCTAGCATTCGACTCCCTCCTCCTTGTATTCTGGTTTAGGCAAGGCCTGGAGCCCTTCGTTTGAGCACTCATCTCTTTCATCAGGTGTAATCCACAGTCGGTTTATGTTCGCTAATAATTTAAGGAGTTGTTTCTCTTCTCTGTTTACAGGGGAAAGCGTTGGCAGGTTCTTGGTCATGACTTTTGGTCCTTTGTTGGGTTCAGGGGATTCCTCTGAGCGAGCCTCACCCTCTTTCGACTATGACTGTAGTAGCACGCCCAAGCTCAGCATTAATCATTCGTTTGATTCAAGAATGGACCATAGACGAAATGACCCTGTTGAAAGAAGCATTAGAGAAGAGTTTGACGACCTGAAAACTAATATTTGACGCCTATCAAACTTTGTAGCCATTGGAATTTCGGATAGCAGGGATACTGCTAAGGACGTTAAACAACTCGTGGAAGATGTTTGTTATGTCTCTTATCAGACAAGTTGTCATGACTCCAGAATAGATGACAATGAGATGAATCTCAAAGAAATCATGGGAAAAGTTGATCGCATACAAGAGGACCTCCAGAACCTCCAAAACCTGCTGCAGCTGAATCAAGGAAGCCACGTACAGGAAAATCCAGGACTAGTGGTTCAGAAAATGGAGGAGGATTCCGTCACCCAGCCTGTGGGGTTTCCAGGCAAACAGAAATGACTTCCTCCTAATCTATGTTCTTTTGCATCCTTTTAAATCAGCAATTCATTCGTGTTTATACTACGTCCGTAAATATCCAAAACAGTTTCTCCTATAACGGTTTTAGAAGGCTCTGTTCATGGCCTATTTTTGTCTATACCTTTTCTTTGCTTACAAAATCCTTCATCTACTGTAATTTTGTACTGAATGGTTATGCATAGCCTCTTTAACATACATTTTTTAAAAGTTTTTATTTATATATATATATATATATATATATATATATAT
>LPNX011112927.1:18750-35761 GCA_001517045.1 Pseudotsuga menziesii
CCAAATCAAAATCCTCTTCCGTAATACATGAGAGAATATCACGAAGACTAAAGAACTCCATATATATATATAACATATTTTTTTAATAGTAAAATATTTATGTTTAATAAATAATATGATACTGTTTGGTTTGGTTAGTATAATGGGGATTTAAAAGAATATATGTGCAATCATATTCATAAAACTTATCTATCGAAATAGATTTTGAAAATAATAATTATATTTATATCATATAAATATATTAAATTATATATTTGTGTGAATTTATGAATTTTAATGATGTATAATCTAAAAAATTATTTAATAAAAATATTAAATTTTTATAAGTATATATAAAATTTTAGGAAATATATAAATATAATTTTATGATATAAATACATTTATATTTTCCAATATATATATATATATATTATTTCAAATCATTATACTACAAATCAATAGTATGTGATTATTTAATAAACAAAAATAAATTATCTTTAAAAAAAATAAAAATAAAAAACAAATTTATACATATTAAAAACATATAAATATTACTATTAATTTATAATTATTACATTTATGTTATTTCATAAAGAAAAAAATATCACAGAGAAATAGTTTATCATTTTAAAATATCCAAAACATAAATTATATATATAAGTAAACATATACATTAAAAAAAATATACATCCCAACATCTTATTTTCTAACAAGCACAATCATATAATCTAACAAACAAAACACAATTATAATCATCATATCATCTAATAAATGCAATCATATAATTTAACAAACAAAAACACAATCATAATCATATCATCTAATAATACAAAGAGACATATATATTTTACACAAAAAAAAATTACATTTTTTTGGTTGAGAAGAAAAAACTTGTAACTTGATATTTATTAAAATCAAAGTTACATCAATCTTTAATACAAATATAGAGTTGAGAGACAAAATTGTCCACCCATCCCTGTCCATTACATTTCAAAATATAAAAAAACTTCTCCTCAAATAGCAATTGAAGTCAAAGATTTTGTAACACAATCCTCATATTATCCTAGAAAAATACTTTCTTTCTTTTCTTCAAAACAAAAATAACATGTCAATTTTTTTTATCTAAAGTAAGAACGTAGCCAAAAACATACTTTGAAAGACATTTATCAGAGTTAAAAAACATACATTCTACCAACATCTACTAACAATTCATCAATGAACTCCTCAAAACATAAGAAACCATCCATGATTCCAACAACCCCTTTTGAGAGATTATATGCTTCCTTATTCAATTCCGTATATATATGAGTAAAGGAGACATGGAAGAAGCTATTCATCTAAGCTCTAACTCTGTTAATCCATTGATCAATAGAAAGAACTTGCAAATCTGATTTACCACCATCCCAATCAATAATGATTTTTGAGTAACTTGTAACCTGGAGAATGGCAATCCCTCTCTTCCTTGGAAACCAAAGTAGACACCACAATGTAATGAGTTCTACTTTGGTATTATCCCAAATCCACCTCCCAACCTCATCTTGATACTCTACCCATTTTTAATTTTCAAAATCATACATGCACCTCAAACACCACCTATCTCTTCCCCATCAAAAGGAATGTTATCATCCAAGCAGGGCGTAATAGAGGATCTCGTCTTTCTTATCCTCTCCTTTTTGGAATATTCAAAATATAAGGATATAATTCGGGAACACTCCAAGTAAGTTGAGGGCTTAATACTTTCAAGTATAAGGGAATTTATTGCTTTCCATATTTCCCAAACCATAAACAAAGGGATCTCTTTAAATTTAACTTTTTTATGAAACCAGATAAAAAAATTGTCTTAAAATGAGAAGATCCCCAACTATCCTTAAAGTTAAGTATTCTTCTCAATTCTTCCCAAGTAAATTTAAGAAAAATACAGTGAACGAAAATATGGGAAATGATTTCCATCTTATTTCTGCACAGAGCACACATCCCTGGCCCATTAAATCCTCTTTTAAGAAAATTATCCCAAGCAAGAATTTTTTTTCTAGGAAAAGCCATAATTTTTGTTTATATCTTTAATGAAGTTCTGTAGTTACAAAGAGATTTTTCCCACCACTTTGGTGGATTAACCACTGCCTTTGTAGATATAACTCCATATGCCTTTTTGGATTAAGGATCCCACGTGAATTTTTCCAAACCCATACAATCTTATCCTCATCATTCCTTGGTTGAATACCCGCTCTATTTAAAATCATAACATAGTTATTCCACTTAACATCTAAATCATCAGTCAATTCCGGATCCCTAGTAGTTAACCAGTAAGAAGAGTCTTCAACACTACCAACAAAACTCCTTAGTTGAGCATTGGACTTAATTTTTTTATGTTGAAGCTTAGAGATCATATTTTTGGATAAAAGAAATTTACCTTCATCACCAATAAAGGGATCAATTCCCACAAAAACTTGTGTACCACGTCCAATCTTCCATTAAAATATTTCACCCAGCTTAGGGTACACTTTTAAAAACTTCCTCTAGATAATTAAAGCATTAGAATCTAACTTATGAGGGTTTTGAATCCACTGCATAATAGGCCAACTCTTGATATATTTATCTTTAACCACGTAACTACATAATCCATCTCCATTAACTCCACACCACTGACTCTTCATGCTCAAATCCGAGTTGAACCAACCTAAGCGTTTCAAACCTTAGACTCCCATCTTTTTAGGTAAAAATAAACTTTCACAATAGGATAGATGGAACAAATTTTGTCTCATATTACCTTCCCAAAGGAACTAAAACATTCTTTATACGATAACATTGATGATTGAATTCAGAATCATAGTCAAATAAATCAAATACACAAGGATACTCTTTGATAACATACTTAGACAACATAACTCTTCAAACCTAAAGAAAGATATATAATGGTGCAATTGTTGATCCTCTTCTCAACCTTTTGAATTAACCAATTCCAACCCTCTTTTATATAAGAGTTTGGCTTCAAATAATACCCTAGTTATTTAAAACCAACTTCCAGCACTTCCATATTATAAGGAAAAAGCTGAGCAATTTGGTCCTTAATACAAGGATCAAAATTGAAGTACATAAACATTGAATTCTATGAACTAACAACCATCCTTGATATTGAACAAAAGATGTTTATAAGTTCTTAGAGGTACTTCCAATCAACCACCAAACCTTACCAAAGAAAATAATATCATCAACAAAAAGTAGGTATGTTATAGATCAATCCTTAGAGATATTGATAACTTGGAAATGCTTATTGACATCTTTGGTTACAGTATTAAGCATGTTGAGGCCCTCAATGACCAAGAGAAACAATAGAGGGGATAAAGGACAACCTTGTCGAAGATCTCTGCTACAACTCAAAAAGGAATTTGGGGAGCCATTCACCAATATGGAAAAATGTTTTGAAGTGATACAATCCATAATCCTTTTAGTAACATCAACAGGGAGACCAATTTGAATCAATACAAACCTCAAGAAAGACCATCCAACACGATCATAATATTTGATCAAATCCATTTTGAGACTAAAGGCTTGTTTGTTCTTTGTCTTAATGGAATGAAGGCATTCTTGTGCAACTCCCACAACATCAAGAATCTATTTGTTTGATAAAAATCCAAATTACTCCTTTGAGATACTCTTCTCCAATATTGGCTTGATCTGATTTGAGATAAATTTTTAATGACTTTATAGATCAATTTACATAAGGACATAGGCCTATAATCATTTAAAGATTCAGTTATATCCTTCTTTGGTATCAATGCAATAAAATTTGCATTCATTTTTCAAGACACATACCCCTTTTACCTAGAATCTTCCATGACATCAACTAAATATTTTCCCACCAAACAAAAGAAGTGGAGAAAGAACTCCACTATCCACCCATCAAGGATTGATATTTTTTCCTTAGAATTTTTTTTAACATTGCTTTAACCTCTTTTGATCCCACTTTAGCCCCTACTTTGATTCCTTCCTCTTTTGAAAAGAAGCGGGGATAGTGCCTCAACACCTTCATATGACCATTTAAGTTAAAAAGAGATATTTTGTTGATATATACCCTTGAAATACTTGATAGCCTCATTTTCAATAGAGAACTGATCATGAACTAAAGCTCCCTCTTCATTTCTCACTTCCTAGATAGAATTAATGTTCCTTCTTTGATTAACATAATTGTGGAAGAAATTAGTATTACTATCCGCCTGAGAGAGCCAAGTAATTTTATTTTTTAATATCCATGTCTCTTCCTCCTGTCTAAAAATACTCTTCTTCATGGATTTGAGGCGAACCAATTTATCCTTATATGCCAAAGAAAAAAAAAAGTCCATCCATCAAGCTTGATAAAGCCTCAAACTCCTTTTAGATATGAACTAACTCTTCTTTTCTCTATCCCACCTCACCACATATTTTTTAAATACATCATCTTTTTAACTAATATTAACATCGGGGCATATTAATAGTCTATGACTAAGATAACCATTTGGTTCTAACCAATTCAGAAAAAGCATGCTTCTCAATCTAGGTATGATTGAATTTGAAAGAGAAGTGAATTCTGGTTTCACCAAAATACAACTATAAAACTATATCCTTATGATCTGAGACCCCTAAAGAGACTGCCTAGGATATGAACCTTCCCATCGAATTGTACAGTTATTCTACCATAAGAAATCTATGGAGCCTCTTGGAAATGGAAGCTTTACCTAATCTCCCATTTGACCAAGTTGGTCCCATAACACAAGGAACAACATCAAATATTTTTTTCTCTTCGAAGATGTTCTTGAAAAAACTTTTTAAAGGATGTCTCAAAACCTGAAGTTTGAGAAGTTTCTGAAATAATATTGAGATCCCCTGCTACAATCAAGGAATGGTCATTTAGTAAACCAAAGAATGAGACCAAATACCAAAATTATTATCTCTAATTATAGGGCCAATACACATTTAATATTCTGATCAATCTGTCCAATCCTCTAATCCTACCTTCTATTAATAACCCAGGAACATAAGATTAAGGATTGAAATGAAAAAATCCCATATTCCAAGCAACAAAAAGTCCACCAAAATTCCCCTTTCCATCTAACCCACAACATTTCCAGCTGGGGATTATCTTTAAAAATAATTCACAAGCCTTGAAAGATGGATCTATAGTATCCTGGAGCATAATAATTTGAGGATTTATCACCTCTATCAATATTTTAAGAGCATCTTTTTTAGGGGAGATACCAAGCCCTCAGATGTTAAAGGACACAAAAATTATTTAGTAACCCTTTTCAAGCGTGAGCTTGCTCTAAGTGCCCCAAATTTTTCAGAAGAATAAGAAACACAGTCCCTAGAATGACCCTTAATAAACAATGAAGGAACCTTGGGATCGAAAAATTTTGGTTGAAGAACCTGGTCACAAAAATCAGAAGGCGCAACTTTTCCTTTTTTTTTTCCTTTTTTCTTCCTAGTCGTAGCATTTGAAAAATGAATGAAAGAAATAGGAATAGTCATAGGATCCTAATCTGCAATCCCTGAAAAAATTGAAAGTCACTCTTAGTTTATACCCACCTTTTCAGAAGGAGAACTCATAACCAAAGGGGAATGAGGGTCCCGGGAGAGTATATCAAGGTTATCCAAAACAAGGGAAGGGGAAATTTCAATATCCAAGTGAGGATTATGGGTAGGTAAAAGGGGGTAATCAAAATCACTAATTACATGTATAATCTCTTCTTCTAAGACCAAGGAAACCCTAAAAACACCAAAATCGCTTTGAAAATAAGTATCAATATTAATCGATCTGTCAGAAATATCCTCTACATTAACCCCTTGATTCACCTCACAAAATTTAGACCCTAAAATCCAGGGATCCTCAGAAAGTACCTTTGGTATGGTAGACCCTTTGTTTCAAATGTAGAGATGAAACCCTATGCTCCAAAGAACGCACCCTCAAATTCAGAAGAATTGAATCTAAAATAGCGTCCTTCATTAGAAATATCAATAAAAGGGGTAAGGAATTTTGGAACTTACCCAAGAAAGAAGAAGATGAATCTCTATCCAAAGGGAAAGTATCCTTGAGTTGATTATATAATTCCATAGGAACACCAAGAGACAGATAATTTTATGAAGAAACCCTAAAGCCCTGAAAAGATTCATAAGGACACTTATTCTTCAGATGCAATGTCTCCCTGCATCGTATGCAATGAAAAGGGACTTTCCAATAATCAAGGCACTGAATAAAGGAACCCCCATCCCACTGAATTTCAAATTGTTTTGGAAAACCATTGAGACCTCCATATCGACCAAAATATTTGGCATACTCTTCTTTATGGAAATAAGAGTATCCTCCTCTACCAGAATGAGCCTCCCAATGATATTTGCAACGACATCGAAAGATTTGAGAGACCAACAATGAAGAGAGAATCGTAGAAGCAAAACCTATAGATTTCGCTGCTTCAATTTCTCTTTCTAAGGATCAAAATCTGAGTGCCATTGGAATAAGACCAATGGTGCTTTACGAATTTTTAATATCCATAAAAAATTCTACAAGCTATACTATAAGAGGAAATGAAAAACCACCCATCCATTTACCAACATAATGAGCCTCATATCATAATTGATTAAAGATTTCCACTACTTTGAGATCCAATCCAAGATATCCTGCTTGGTCATCTTAATATATTCAAAATGCCCCAACGAGACTCGATCTAAGAGACTAGAGATCATGTTAATAGTAATGTCCTTTCCAAGAACACACATTGATCTACTTTGTTTAACCTTCTGGAATTTTAAGTATCTATGACGCCTAACATGATCAGTGTGAAGAATTATTCTTGAAAAACATCACCCCAAAGGGAACCTGTTCACCATATCTTCTAGGGAGAGGTTGCAGAATCCATATCCCCGGGACTAGCTTATTTGAATACCCTTAAAAACCAGCAAACCTCTTAGAACTCATAGACTTGTTACAGGTACAACCAATCTTTAGATCAGTGTTAACCAAAACCATATATCTTGTATATCGATATCTGACTAAAGGGATGTGATATGTCCTCCTTGGGGTCCCATCAATGTTAGAAAGAAACAAAATCCTCTAGTTATCGACCGACCCCCCTTTAGTCATAAAATAACAAAACTGAAAAACCTAAAAACTAAGTAAAAGGAGAAAAATAATTTCCACTTTTTAACTTGGGTGGTACTAGGATTTTTTCAAGAAATTCGGACTCCAAGTGGTTTGCAATAATCACCAAACCCTAACTAGGGCCACCACAGACAAAAAAATTCACCACTCCTCCAACAACCACTCATCCTAACTAAATTAAATTATAAAGGTATATTTTGAAAGGGGTTCAACAAAGTGATTTTTAGGACGTATTTCTTGATATGCACTTTCATAAATAAACATATATATCAAAAATTTAAACACACCTCATAATACAATTTCAACATCATAAACACTTTGTTGGATTTGTTTGATGAGAGATATTGATACATTGGATTTTTTTGATGAGATATCGATACACACTTCATAAATAAACATATTTCTCGAAAAGGGGTGGAGTTGCTATGAAGGATGGAAATATGATTAGAAATCCAAATTCCTTAAGCATGTTGATTATTGACAAGCTTCAATAGCTTATGCCATTTTGGAAATCCTAATTGTTTGCATTTGTAGGGTTAGGTTCTTATGGCCAAGGAGACTAAGGTAATTTTTTCAAAACTATCTTCTAGATATAAGCATTCCAACAATGCATTGGATGCCTCCAGTGTTCCTTTGTTATGTTCCCAAGACAATGAAATGCCTTTATGTTGTCAATTTTTTAGAGTTGAATAGTGTTACAATTTAGAAATTTTCCCTAACTTTCTTCCTTTGTATGGATAGGTTCTTATGGCCAAGGAGACTCAGGTAAAATTTTCAAAACTATCTTCTAGATACAAGCATTCCAATAATGCATTAGAGGCCTCCATTACTCTTGTTTTTATCTTCCCAATACAATGAAATGACTTTATTTGTTGTAAAGCTTTTAGAATTGAATAGTGATAGAGTTTATAAATGTTCCAATTGTTTCGAGTGGAAACTCCACCTATTATAAAGGGATCAATTGTGAAGAAGGGCCACATCCAAATTTAGCTTCCTTATCTCCTAGGGGTGATAAGGCCTCGGTTTTTGTTGCTATGAGTACACATAAAAATATTATGTTGAGGAGGTGAGTTTTGTTCCATGGATCTTATAGAAACCTATGAAAATAATGACATGATTTGGAGTAAATGTACAAGCTCTAATGTATGTCTTTTCAGTGCTTACAATATGAGGCCAACTAAGTGTGGAATATGAGCCTAAGGGGTGTGTGTTGGAACTTGCTAATGTAATGTTTCTTTGCAATTAGACTACACTCTTCTTGTATTTGAGAATATTTTTTGAAATAAAAAATGTATTTATATTCAAAATGAAGTTAAATACATTCCTCAAGTGCTAGCACATAGCCAATAATTAACTTTTAAGACCATTTGGTTCAAAAATACAAAAAATGGTACTTGTTGTTTTAAATAGGTAACACATTGCTTCTTGAGATAGTTCATAGATCTTATCGATTGACCCCCCTTTAGTCATAAAATTAAAAAAAACTGAAAACCTAAAAACTAAGTATAAGGAGAAAAATAATTCCCAATTTTTAACTTGGGTGGTACTAGGGATTTTTCAAGAAATTCGGACTCCAAGGGATTTGCAATAATCACCAAACCCTAGCTAGGGCCACCACAAACAAAAAATTCACCACTCCTCCTCCAACAACCACTCACCCTAACTAATTTAAATTATAAAGGTATATTGTGAAAGGGGTTCAACAAAGTGATTTTTAGGAGGTATTGCTTGATATACACTTTTATAAATAAACATATATATTAAAAATTTAAACACACCTCGGAATACAATTTCAACATCATAAACACTTTGTTAGATTTGTTTGATGAGAGATATCAATACATTGGATTTTTTTGATGAGATATCGATATACACTTTCATAAATAAACATATATACTGAAAAGGGGTGGAGTTGCTAAGAAGGATGGAAATATGATTAGAAATCCAAATTCCTTAAGCCTGTTGACTTATTGACAAGCTTCATTAGCTTATGCCATTTTGGAAATCCTAATTGTTTGCATTTGTAGGGTTAGGTTCTTATGGCCAAGGAGACTAAGGAAAGTTTTTCAAAAATATCTTCTAGATACAAGCATTCCAACAATGCATTGGAGGCCTCCAATGTTCCTTTGTTATGTTCCAAGACAATGAAATGCCTTTATATGTTTTCAAGTTTTTAGAGTTGAATAGTGTTATGGTTTAGAAATGTTCCCGAACTTTCTTCCTTTGTGCAGATAGATTCTTGTGGCCAAGGAGACTCAGGTAAAATTTTCAAAACTATCTTCTAGATACAAGCATTCCAACAATGCATTAGAGGCCTCCATTGCTCCTTTGTTATCTTCCCAATACAATGAAATGACTTTATTTGTTGTAAATATTTTAGATTTGAATAGTGATAGAGTTTATAAATGTTCCAATTGTTTTGAGTGGAAACTCCACCTATTATCAAGGCATCAATTGTGAAGAAAGACCACATCCAAATTTAGCTTCCTTATTCCCTAGGGGTGATAAGGCCTTGGTTTTTGTTGCTATGAGTACACATAAAAGTATTATGTTCAGGATGTGAGTTGTGTTCCATGGATCTTATAGAAACCTATGAAACTAATGATATCATTTGGAGTACATGTACAAGCTCTCATGTATGTATTTTCAATGCTTACAATATGAGGCCAACTAAGTGTGGATTATGAGCCTAAGGGGGGTGTGTTGGAACTTGCTAATGTAATGTTTCTTTGCAATTAGACAACACTCTTCTTGTATTTGAGAATATTTTTTGAAAGAAAAAATGTATTTATATTCAAAATGAAGTTAAATACAGTCTTCAAGTGCTAGCACATAGCCAATAATTAACTTTTAATACCATTTGGTTCAAAAATACAAAAAATGGTACTTGTTGTTTTAAATAGATAACACATTGCTTCTTGATATAGTTCACAGATCTATGTTCTTACCACAAAACAATAGTCCATATACTAAGGCATGTACTCATCGACAAAACTTGACACCTGGATTATATAAAAGCATAAACTAACATAAGGTCTATTTCATTCTTTATATATATTCAAACCAAGATTATCTTTGACTCACAACATGTCCATCAACAAATTCCTAGAGTAAAATGTGTTTTTCTAGCATCAAAATACCTTCCTTCGACAATGTATTAACAATATGATTTTCTTCTCTATAAATATGCCTGAAATGAAGCACAAGAAATAGATACCATGAAACTCGAAATAAGAAAAGATAAATCCATGAAAATCAGTTGTATGCCTTCGAGAGATTGAGTTTAACCACAACTTTTGGATCCTTGGAAAGCTTGAGAAAGTGAACCCTTTATTGAACAATACCTATTGCTTCATGAATATGTCTTCCTTCCAAAAATCGAAACTGCTCAGCAGAGATAAAGTTTGGCAATGAGGGCCTTAACCTATAAACCAAGACTTTTGCAATCACCTTATACAAACAATTTCACATTGAGATTGGTCTAAAACATTTGAAGGATCAAGACCATCTTTATTAGGGAGCAGGGATACAAAAGTAGAATTTATATTTGATGGAACATTCCTAGAGAGTCTTACTTTCTTAGAGAAATGTAAAACATAATTTCTTATTAAGTCAAAGAAGCAGAGAAAAAACTCTATAGTCTAGCTATCCAGCCCTGGAATTCTGTCGTTCCTAAAGAAATCAAGCACCTGTAACTATCCCTCCTCTGTAATCGACCAGTACATGAAGTTACTTTCTACCTCATTGATCAATCTTGGAAAAATATGGATAAATTTTAATACTTAAACAAGGTTCGATCCCCCTTATTCCTTATAAAGAGATTTGAAATGCTTAACCTAAAGTGTTGAAACTGTGAAAACCCCTTACCTTTTCATCTTTTGAATTTTTATATTCCCAGATTGTATTAGTAATTTTTTTACGGTGGTTGGGAAAGTTATGGAAGTACTTGGTATTTTGGTCTCCTATTATAATCTAGGTATCCCAACTTTTAATGCCCCAATCATATTCCTTATCCAAGAGGAGTTTGGAATGTGAAATTTCTAGACATTTTAGATCACTCAACATAAACTGAGAGAATTCAGCATGTTCAATATTCTTGGTAACAACTTCCATAGTAGTTTTTGTTCCAGTTATCTCCTTATCTATAGACTGGTAATTTTCCCCTGCCCAAAATTATACTTTTTCTTTGATAGATTTTAGTGAGAATTATTTGCATGTTGTTACTCTATTCTTAAAAGATGAATGGCACCATCTATTCCTTATAATTTCCTAAAAACCCTCATCGGAAACCCAAGTAGGGTTGACTTTGAATGGAGTTCTAGGCTTTGGATATATGGTGCCAAATTCTATCCATGTAGGGAAATTATCCAAAAAATGAGCCCTTCCAACCCAAAATATAATAAAAACCAATTTCTCAAGTAGAGAGTCCAAAATCATAAACCTATCTAACCTCTTCAAAATAAAATCTAATCTCAATCTATTCTCTGTCTAGGTGGGACATAGTTTTAGATGCTCAACATCAATCCACCCCATTGATTTAAATTTTTTGATAAAAATTCCAGCTAAATTATTACATCTAGCACTGGCACCCCAAGCTTCTTGACTGCCAAAACTCAAGTTAAGGTCCCCTCCAATGATGACGTTTTCCACCTTGATAAGTTGAGTTGAAAATAATCTTTCCCAATACTCTTGTTTTCCTAAATAAGGTCCATATACATTTAGGATAGATACAGAATATCCCAATCTTTTCATAAAAATTATGTAAAAGCTAACACCAAAGATAAGGAATTGGTAAGAGAAATGGAATCAAACCATCCAATTATTAGACCTCCTGATTATCTAATAGAATCACACACTACAAGTTCCAACTCTTAAGAGATTTAAATAATTCATAAGAAATAATAAAATCCAACCCCATGGATTTATGTAAAACCACCAAAAATAGATTTCCCAACTCAACAAGCCACATCAGGGATAGTTTTTTTTCCATTCACCCAATGCCTTGAGAATTTATGGACAAAATCTTCATGAGTAAGGAGCTCACAGGGTTATGCATGCACTAAGGACCCTTGTAATTATATATGTTTTACCTTGGTTGATGTCAAAGATAACTTGTTCTTCGGATTTTTTAATGGATGACTTTCATCCAACAAGATGTCTACCCACCTCCCCTAAAAATTCCAACCCTAATACCTCATAAGGATCAAAGAAGAGGATCTGAATTTTATTGGAACATAAGAGATAGTGGTTTTCATCCCTAAATCATCCAGACAAAGGAGTTGTAAGAAATGAACTTGTTTGATTAATCCTCAAGTAAGTATATTAGACTACATCATCAGACAAGTTCATTGTGAATGCAATTGATGGTATTTTACATGGGGCACTCAAATCCTTCCCAACCTTGGAAGGGACTCTAGATATTCCATTCAAATAAGAAGAAGAGGGTGAAACTCATAGCATCTAGAGCATCTTACCAGGATCTAGAGCATCTTCTAAGTCAACCTCCTTCCTTGAAGAAAAATTCCATGAAGAGTTCAATCCAGTACATGTTAAAGAATATCTAAAGGTCTCCAAAGGAGGTCGATTCCCCACAATGAGAGAAATAGAGTGGGCACTCATCTTAATAACATGGGGGTTTTAGCAATCAACATTAAAATGAGAGTACCTCGATATTTCTTCCTTAAGATCCTTTTCAACAACAACATTTTCCTCCATAGGAACATATTGACCCAAAGTATCTACCAAACCCCGAACCATCTTTTTCTTCTATGATTTTTTTATCATTGATTTTTCACAGTCACGAAAAATATATCAAATGGCATGTAGAGTAGCAAAAGGAAATTTTGGCATATTCCAATATTGATAGGAACTCTTTTCCCCTGCCATAATACTGATAGATTCATAGATCCCTTTTCCCACATCCACTTCCATAAGGATCCCAACCAATACACCCTTTAAACAAAAAATTGGCATGAACAAGGATCATATTTCCTAGTTTATTCCCTAGAGCAGTTAAGGTCGTAGTCATCCAGAATTCCATTGGAATTCTTGATAACTTGATCTAGACTAGAGTATTGTTCATGCTCTCATCCTCTGCATCAAAAATAGGATTCAAAGGTTTTATTTGCATAAAGGACATATCCATAAAGAACATGTCTTTTAACACTCAGACCACATCCACCTCCGACCTAAAGACAAACCCCAACCAAAGTATGGGGAGGAGATGAGTAGTTGGTGTATATATTAGGCCTGGAACCCATGAAATTTCCATCTAAATGATTAGGTTATCCATACCCACTCGGTAGACCTTGAACTTTCCAACTAGTGTGTGGCCAGAGAGGTCTAAAACCTACTACAAATCGATATCCTTTCCCACAACACAGGATTTCATGACTCAAATTTTATTCTTCGTTAAACTAGTATAAGCATATTTAACTACATAACCACCCTAATCAACCGCAAACGCTCCCACAATATCGCTCTCTTCCTCATTAAAATCTTATGATTGGTGAATCTACTTGTTATAGTTCTCCTCAAGTTGGGTGAATGGGTCTTGTAATAGTTGGGAAATGTGTGAAGAATGTGGATGAAGTTGAAGACATGCCATTAGATTGGGATGCTAGGAAGGAAATATGTTATTTCGAGTTGGTAGTAGGTGTGGCTATCAACACTCAAGGAGAAGAATATTTGACTTCAGAAGTCGATAACCAGATCCAAATGTCGATTTCTAGAAAAAATCATGAAGGAGAGTATATGGAAGAATCACTAAATGTTTATGAATTGCATTTATGAAATAGTGGTCAAGAAATTATCAAGTCTATATCCATTGTTTAGGAGTACTACCTCAATTATATCAGCCCCTAAAGAGATATATTAATATGACCAAACGCACTAATAGAGATGAGGATGAGGTTGGTGAATGTCTAATGAAAGATATTAATTTGTATGGTAAAAGAGGAATCTGCGAAGGCATGAAAGTGAAAGAATTTGGAGGATTTATTATGGAGAAAGATGGTTTAAACTAGTGTTTGTTGGGGCAGTTGGGTACGTGCATAAATGATTATATATGGAAGCTTAATGCTAACATAACAAAACATGGTGGTTGTTGTTGTTTAAACTATTGTTGTTTAGAGTTTTGAGGAAATGGTTTGATCGATGGAGAAAGTTGAGGAAAATATAATTCAAGGCTATGAACCAAGAGATTCATAATTCTTTAACAAGGGGGGTATGATGTGGAGCATTTGTAACCCTCATCTCCACTGCATGATCTACTTGTCATGGCAAGTGTTTCTCAGTGACATGAATTATTGGTGCTAAAATGAAACATGGCGGCCTTGTATGTTATTAAAGGACCACATTCCTTTATTATGGCATCTATCAAAGAAGACATCGCACTGGACATAAGGTGGGGTGATTATTTGTATGGGTACACAGGGTACTCCCAAAATACCGAACACCTTCAGATACCGCTTCACACAAATAGATGACAGATCAACACACCGATGTTTGTCACGTGGTTAAAACCCTCGAGAGGGAAACAGTCCACGGCCCCGGCCAAATAGCTACTTGGATCAATTTATTATGCAAAAGAAAGAAAGTTACATGAGCTTCTCATAATCGATCAACTAGCCAAGGACCCTCTATGCTCTTTAAATAGAAATCATAGACCAATCGGATGTTAAGCCACATATCAATGGTAGGTATGATCTAAGAGAAGTTGAATCGTCGGATCACTCTATGTCTAGAACATAGCGTGACTGTAGGATTAGAATATTTACAAATGCATACTAATGCATACTAAAGAAACACACTTTTACCTAACGGATATATTACACAAGTTGATCTTAACTAACTCCTAAGTGTATAAATATCCTAACATCCCCCCTTAAGAACAACTTGGGATAGGATTGAAGGATTTACAAAAGTGACACTATTAGGAGAAGGAAGGAGGCATTAGAGCCTATCCCCCCTTAAGGACACATTCCTGAACTCCTAACATAGATCGAAGTTTAGAAAACTTTGCTTCTGTAAGAGACTTGGTGAAGATGTCTGCAACTTGATCATCTGTAGGGCAATAGAGAACTTCAATAACACTATCATGAACAAGATTTTTGATGAAGTGCATGTGTAGCTCAATGTGTTTACTACGTTGATGTAGAACTGGATCTTCGGCAAGCTTGATGGCACTTTGATTGTCGCACCAAAGTGGAGTAGGCTGTTGCTGCTCAAATCCAAACTCTGAAAGGATCTGTCGAAGCCATAAAGCTTCCTGACTGGCATTAACCGCGGCTCGATATTCTGCTTCTGCTGAAGAAAGAGCAAGAGCTTGTTGTTTCTTACAAGCCTAAGTGACAGGTCCAGATCCTAAACTGAAAACATAACCTGCAGTAGACTTTCGATCATCAGGATCACTGGCCCAATCTGAATCAGTGAAACCAACCAACAAAGGTTTCCCCCCTGTACTGTAATGAATCCCAAACTAAATTGTACCTCGAATATATTGAAGTATTCTTTTTGCTACTTTCCAGTGACTTTCATGAGGAGTTTGCATATAACGGGAAACACGACCAACGGAAAAGGAAAGGTCAGGATGGGAATGAGTCAAGTATAAAAGACTACCAACAAGCTGACGATACAAGGTGCCATCTACTTCAGGGGAAGTACAAGTGGCAGAAATTTTGAATCCAGACTGGAAGGGAGAAGGGGCTGGTTTACAATCTTCCATGTGGAAGCGACAAAGAAGGTCACAAGCATACTTAGACTGGGAAAGAAAGATTCATTATTTGGTTTGCAAGACTTGGAGACCAAGAAAATAATGCAAATGTCCTAAGTCTAAAATTTCAAAATTAAGACTGGATTTCACATGGGTTATAAGTTTAGGGTCACTACCAGTAAGGATAAGATCATCAACATAAAGAACACGTATGATGAGATGGTTTCCTACTTTCTTGGTATAGACATTTGGGTCAGAATGGCATCTAGAAAAACCAGTGTCAAGGAGAAAGTTATCCATTTTGGCATACCAAGCTCTAGGAGCTTGCTTAAGGCCATATAAGGATTTCTTAAAGAGACAAACAAGGCTACAGTTATTCTGAACATATCCAGGAGTTTGTTCCATGTAAATTTCCTCATGTAAATCACCATGTAAGAAGGCAGACTTGACATCCATTTGATGGACTTCCCAGTTATGTAAGGCTGCAAGGGAAAGAACAAGGTGGATGGAGTTCATTTTTGCTACAGGGGCAAATATTTCATTGTAGTCAATCCCTTCAACTTGGGAAAAACCTTTGGCAACTAACCTTGCCTTAAGTCTTTCAACACTTCCATCTGATGCATACTTAGTTCTGTAGACCCATTTACATCTGACAAGTTTTCTTCCTTTTGGAAGAGGAACAAGATCCCAAGTATCGTTCGCCATTAAGGAACGATATTCTTCATCCATAGCTGCATCCCAATCTGGATTTCCTGAAGCTTCTGCAAAAGTTTTTGGATCATGATTCTTAGAAACTTGAGCCAAAAGAGAAGAGGGTCGCTAAAACTGAGAACGTGTTCGACGTTGATCTCTAGGATCACCGGCAAGATCACCAGCTCCTTCACATGTTAAACGGACCCATCGAGGAAGTATTGGTGCTGGTGCAATTGGAGGAACATGAGTAGGTAGAGGTGGATTTTCATCCTCACTGTCATCATCAGAAACTGGAGTTGGAAACCTGTCAAGGAAGTTGGAAGAAGAAGAAGAAGGCACAATCGCCGAATCAGGCTCGCAGGCCAAAGATGGCACACCCGCCAAGTTAGACTCGCAGGTCAAGAGATTTTCATCAAATTTAACATCTCTTCTAATGATTATATCATGTGAATGGGGCTGAAGAAGTCTATAACCTTTTACATCTTCAGAATATCCAA